>FXXK01000295.1:313722-348108 GCA_900184695.1 Betula pendula
AAAAATAATAAAAAATTTGTTTTTTGGTTTTTAAGTTTTTTAAGGTTTATTATTTTATTATTTTTTTTGCTAACATGGCGTTCAAATTTGGTCAACTAGACACATGTCGTATTTTAATTGGTGATGACGTGGTGCTCCGTTAATTTTTTGGACGGAATCTTGACGGGAGTACTAACTTGGTAGTTATGTTAACTACAGGTACCACCTGTGATACATTTCAAAACCAAGGTAGCTGTTTGATAATCGCATAAACCACAGGTACCAAAAGTGTGTTTAATCCTATTTTAAAAGTAAAACCATTATTTTTATCAAGAGTATAATATCGGAATTAGAGCCGCCTTTTTGTGAAAATATCATGTATAATTTATAAACACTTTTGTACTAATTTTATATCCCACATATTTTAAAATAACTTGCTTTCTAAGTCAGCCGACTTATTCAGTTACTTCTTTTCTGTAAAATGCTTTGGTATTTTACAATTTCCTCAAGAAATTGTTCGTTTGGGAGTTTCCACTGTTTTACGGTATCAGGATGACTATTGATATATTTAGGTCTGATTTCTTAGATGTAAAGCTCTGTACCCATACTTGATGATGATAGAATTGTTTATTTTCTAATATACTCAGATCAACTATTCTGCTGTATACTCTGATAGTAGTCAAATAGGGAATTCGGATAGTTACCATTTAATTGTTTTGAACGCCCTATGGACACTATACTCTGAGTTAACCTCATTTCTATAGGTTTAATTCTATGTATAAGATGATTCTCAAGCCAGTATTTTACATATTCTCCCCTTATAAGGAGAATAGAGGTATCCTTGAATCTTAATTGGTTAATTAAGGTTGGAAAACGAACCGTGAAATTAATTACAAGTTAATTAATTTTCTCGGAGCATTACAATATGTGGTTCGTGACTCAAGAGGGCGGAAGACATAAATTTGTATAGCTGAGATATACTATGTATAAAGTTATATACTAGATGAGTTTATATGTATGTATATCCGAGCATATTTCAGAGCGCATGCATACCTTCACAGCTAATTAATATATTTCAAAGAGATTTTATTACTACAATGTTTACTTCATTAGCTATGCCATGTTTTATTAAAAGAGATTTTATATCCCAAAAGTAGCTGTTATTGTAAACTCACATAGCAAGTGAAAGGTCAGCTTTATGTGAAAACTTAGTATATTTTATACTTGCTGAGCATGTGGACTCATATTTTCGCTTGGGCAAACATGGCAACTCCACGATCGCTTTAGATGATGTTGTGGATGCAAGTACTGAGAGTATGGATGACGATCCGGTAGTGATAAGTGTTGAATTTTTCACATTCAAGCTCCTTAATTTACATATGTTAACCCCTTTGTTTCGTTTTAGTATGATGTTTTATGTTGTTTTTGTATTTTCTTGTATTTTCAGGTTTTGGAAGAAAAAGCAATCAATTCCGTCAAGTTCCGGGCTCAAAAGACATTTTAGTGAAAAGCTGAAGAAAAAGGCTCGAGCGCAATCGTGTGCTGGAATGTTGAAGTCGGCAGAATCCAATCTGGAAAGATCCTAATCCAACTCTAAGTCAATTTTGGAGTTGTTAGGCTGCACGAAATCAACTAGGGTTATTCCTAAATTCTATAAATACTCTCCTAAGTCATCCAAAACAAATACACAAGCTTTGAGAGAGGAATCCGAAGCCGAAATCACATCATCTCAAGTTTTCTCTTTTTCCTTTATTTATTTTTGTATGAAGTATTTGTTAATCCGTTTTAGCTGAAGTTAATACTTTTGCTGGGGCTCAATTGAAACTCTAATCATGTTTTTTTTTAAGGTTTTGATTTGCCTTGCTACAACTATTTGTGATTCTTAATTGATTATTTCCGATTTTCTTAAATTCCTCGCATGAATGTGCTTGATCATCATATGCATGTGGTATGGATTTTTTATTTATGCCAATTTGAATGACCAAGTCCTGGGCATAATAGAGTGACGAAAGAATTCCATCACAGGTTCTTGGTTAATCAACATAAAGATAACTAGAATAGATACCATGTTCCAACCTGAGTGTGTTTTTCAATTTCTATAGATTTATGCTTTCTTGAAGAACAACTTAGTAGATACCATGCTAAATCTTTCGAGAAAAAAAAGAGTTAGAGTAGATGTCATGTCTAACTTGTTGCTTAGAGAAATCAATAGCTTTAGGAGTAGATACCATGCCCTTGTGGCTGGCAAGCAGTGAGCATCGCAATATGGTTGTAGCATTGTGCATATCGGTTTCCGAAAAGAGTATGATTAGTGGTGGATATCAAATCCCTACCCTATTTACTTATTGCTTTCAATTATGTTATTTGTTTCATTCCATTATTATTTTATTCCATTTCAATCAAAATATATATTTTAGGAAATTCTCTTTAAACACAATTTACCAATCTTCGTATGAATGATCTCGTACTTGCTCTTTATACTATTGTTTTAATCTTGTACACTTGCAAGTAAAACGTACATTTATTTGCCTATTATTTAGGTGGATATTTGCACAACAAGTAGCTGCATACCTGGGATACTATGATTGATGGTGTTGGGCGCCAAGTGTCTTTTGTATAGACTTATAGTTTAGTCTACCTTTCGTTTACATTAATTTGTGATGTATATAAACAATGTTGATGTGTCATATGTGACACTTTTGTATAGCTTTTTTTTATTTTTTATTTTTTTTATATGCATAGAATTCATGTTAAAAGCTTTATAATATAGATGTATGTCAGCTTCATGTTAACTACATGTTACTCTCATTATTATTTTATTATAGTTTTCGCTACAATGTTTAAACTCTAATATAATATGCTCATGTTATGAGTTATTGTTGTTAGTTATGTCCAAGTATGTTATTGCGGCAACTTGGTTAAAAAAAAAATGCAATTTTTGAATCGAGTCACCATAGTTGTCTCAGATAACAACAATTTGGTCAAATGACTATCGTTTCTTATATATAGTGCCAATTGTTGGTAGGGTAACCATACACATTGAATACCTGGTGGAGAAGACCTGCAAAAGGACAAAGGTCAGAGTGGCACGCCGGAAGTGATGGTGAAACCACATTTGATTTTTAAGTCAGCAAAAGTAGATCAAGAAAGAAAGTATAAGGACAAAATGCAGACAAGAAGAGTTAAGAATGAATGTACCTGTGATATGAGTTTCCATACCTTTATAGAGTTCTCTTGTTTCTAATTGGTAAGCTGGCTCAGTAAGACAAGTCCTCAAAGTAGAGGGGCCAAGATGGAAGACGGCGTGTCCTCATAATTTGCTTCCCTTTGGAGGATGTCCTCAATGACTCATTTCCTTACCGAGTTGATTTGAAATTGGCAAGGTAGTAAATGGGTGGATAATGTTCCTTACAGGGTCAACTATTTGGGGTGTATGCGTGGGAGAAATGGATCCAGTGTCTTGTATTTATAAACCACTTGGTGAGTTTGTGCCTTAGTTCTAGCCTATAGCGAGTTGAGTTTGAGGGCTTTCTTTAAACTGATGGGTTCTCAGCCTCGCCCACAAGACCATCTGCTGGACACTCTATATTAAATTACTAAAAAAAAAAAAATCATATTTAATCCCTAAATTTTCATTTGATTTGGATTTAATCCCTAAGTTTTCATTTGATTTGGATTTAATCATTGAATTTCTAATTTCAAGAATAAAGTTCTTAGGTTTTACACAAGTTTGAATAGGTCCCTATGTTACTTTACTGTCAAAGTTAACGGTTTGTCATATGCTACGTGTGTTTCATTTGACACATCAGCATCCATGTCAGCACTTAATCACAATGCCACATCAGCTAGTGCCAAGTGATTGATAACCCACCCCCCCCAAAAAAAAGTTATGAGAAACCAAAAGAAAATCATTCTTTCACGTCTATGAGAAACCAATATACCAAGTGATTAAGGACTCATTTGGGTGTTCGATTTTATTCGACTCTTTGTTAACTTTATGGATATCGAGAAGAAAAAAAATTGGAATTATGTTTGGATGATTTAGAAAAGATGTTTGAGTAGGTGAATATATTTGGAAAAAGTAAAATTAAAAATGAATAAAAAATTATATTTAAATTTTAAAAATAAAAAAATTAAAAATAAAAATAAAACTACTTGGAGTGGTTCAAACACCCTTGAAAACTGCTTAGGGTGGTTCGACCACCCCCTAGGGAGTGAATTGTCCACCCCCGAAACTACTGAGGGTGGTTGAGCCACCCCCAAAAATCGCTCGGGGTGGCTCGGCCACATCCATTAATGTCGGGGGGTGGTTCGGCCACCCCCCTAAATTTAATACTTTTTATTTTTATTTTTCTTATTTTTGATTTTATATATTTTTTTTTAGTTGGGTTGAATAAATTTGAGTTGCGTTAAGTAAATTTGAGTTGGGTTAAATAAATTTGAGTTGAAGAAAAAAATTGACTTTTAACAAGAATTAAATTGGGTGGGGTTTCCGAAGGTACCTTAACAAATCCGCAAATATGCACCTTAGTGATAGTTGGACTCACATATGATCCGTCACAATTCAAGGGCAACGATGCCAACAAAGATGGTGGCTTTACCGTGTTGGCCAACAACATTGGAGCCATAGGCAGCCCATATTTCTCTCAAGATCAGCATCCATAATCGGAATTACACCATCATCGCTCTACCATCAACAAAGATAACGAATATTATATTTGAGATCTAAGAAATCACAAAATCTTGAATCGGGTAATACATATTTTAATGAAAGTGAAATGAAATGTGTTTTGATTTAGCAATGCAAACCTTTACAAAAACCAAAGGAACATGAATCACACGTGGTATTTCAGTTTCTCATAGACGGGATAATAGGGGTGTATAACCGGTTGCGGTTATTCCCTATAAACCGCAACCGCAACCAGGATCTCCAGTTATTCTATTTTTAACAACTACAACCGTAACTGGTAGGCCGATTACGGTAGCCACTAACTGGTTTTAAACTAGTTATTGCAACCGGTTACTAACTGGTAACCAGTTTTCAAATAATGGGCTTTTTGGACCCTCATTTAATGTTTTGGACATCTTTTTGGGCTATTTTAAACTTACTTTTTGGTTATTTTTAAAGTTATTTTATACTCCCATAAAATAGAAATAACATAAAAATAACACATGATATTAATAGAAAAAATAAAAAACAAAAAACAAAAAACAACAACATAAAAATTAATATATAAAAACTGATTACCCGGTTATTAACTGGTTTTCTCAAAATTTATAACTAGTAACCGCAACCGGTTTAAGCGGTTATCCTGTTGCGGTTATTTTTTGTTTTTCGGTTATCTAGTTATTCGGTTATTTTTAGTTATTTAGTTATAAGCGGTTAGGGCTGTAAATGAGCTTGCCTGTTCGTGAGCGCGCTCGATACCCGCTCGGTTAAACTCGACCCGAGCTCGAGCTCGGTACAATACAAACCCGCTCGTTACTGTAAAAGCCCGCTCGATTAGTTAGTGATACATACCCGACTCGTCCGACTAAGCTCAATAGGGGCTCGCGAGCCTGGCTCATTAAGGCTCAAATAGACCGGCTCGTTTAAAGCTCACTAGCCTAACTCGTTTAAGGCTCGAATAAACTGGCTTATTATTATCATTATCATATGATTTAAGTTATTCAACATTGTACTTATCATTTATGCCATGTAGTTATATAAACACTAGATCAAATGATAATAGAAATATGATAAAAATTTGATATGTTTAGTCATTATAATTTATATCATTGATTCATTATTAATATATACTTATCATTATCATTATCATATGATCTAAGTTATCGAATATTGTACTTATGCCATATAATTATATAAGTACTAGATCAAATAATAATAAAAATAAGATAAAACTTTGTTAGATTTAATCATTATAATTTATATCATTATATACTTAGCAATGCTATTAATATAGTCTCAAATTAAATAATTAGTATTATAATGAATAATGTATATTATTAACATATACTAAACTAATACCATTAAATTAATAAATCAATTAATTAAAATAGGNTCAAATGATAATAGAAATATGATAAAAATTTGATATGTTTAGTCATTATAATTTATATCATTGATTCATTATTAATATATACTTATCATTATCATTATCATATGATCTAAGTTATCGAATATTGTACTTATGCCATATAATTATATAAGTACTAGATCAAATAATAATAAAAATAAGATAAAACTTTGTTAGATTTAATCATTATAATTTATATCATTATATACTTAGCAATGCTATTAATATAGTCTCAAATTAAATAATTAGTATTATAATGAATAATGTATATTATTAACATATACTAAACTAATACCATTAAATTAATAAATCAATTAATTAAAATAGGTTATAAGTAGGTTATAACTTATTAAATGAACCGAGCTGCCCATTTAAGACTCTATAAGTCTTAAATGAGCATAGCTGACCCATTTAAGGCTCGAAAAACATTTTTATCAAGCTCGAAATCCACTCGTTAAAGCCTTTTAATCGAGCTCGAGAACTCGCGAGCTTGAGCTTAAGCTCGAGCTCGGGTATTATCTAACGAGCCGAACTTGAGCTGGGGTTTTTAAGTCCAGCTCGAGCTCGAGCTCAGCTCGTTTAAATATTTTCTTAAACGAGCCGAGCTAAAAATATTAAAGCTCGAATCGCTCGACTCGATTACAGCCCTATAAGCGGTTAATAACCGCCCCACTTGTACACTTCCACTAGAGAAGATCGATTTTCTTTTTGTTTCGCAAAGTTGGTTTTTTTATTATTATTATTATTATTTTTTATCAATAATTTGGCATTAGTGATGGGGCATTAGATTGATTACTGACATGGATGTTGATGTATCAAATGCGACACATGTGACATATGATAAACTATTATCTTTGATGGTAAAATAATATAATGACTTATTTTAAACTTAAGTAAAACCTAAGAATTTTATTCTTGAAATTAAAAACACATGGATTAAATCCAAATCAAATGAAAACTTAAGGACTAATATGATTTTTTTTCCTAAATTATTATTATGTTTAGAAATGTTAAAAAAGACAAATCGTATTATTATCATCAATGTTTTATTGTAGGCCTCTGATGGAGCGTGACATTCACGCGCCTAGAGAGGAAGTCGTTTTGATACCATAAAGAGATGGTCTAAAAAGAACACATCAATCCATGGGTCGGTCATTCGCCAATGGTGGGAAAAGTAAAAGGAATAGAAAACCAGAGAGCTTTTTTTTTTTTACTTTATTAATTCCAAAGCCTAAAGAATCTCACTTCTAATGGCAATACAGGAATGAAAATGTCTGTCCCTCACTATCTTAGAGGACTTGTGCAATCACCCACATAGTTGAAGTCTTGCTCCTTCCTTAGCTATATCTATAACTCTCTCTCTCTCTCTTTTTGGGTTTGTGTACGAGTATTTAGTTTCTTTGGTGGTGATTTATATTTCTACTAGTTCTTACACCCAACCCATGTTCCATTCATAGCAGAATATGGGTTTCATCTGACATATCGCACTTTAAAAATTGCAGTCTCATTACTCAGTTAAAATACTTACCTCGATTGCTCATCCAAAGTCTCAGACATCTTGCAACCCCTTGTTAACTGTAAAATAACCCAACAATGTGCTAAGAATATAATTTCCTTGCTAATCATGGAGCATGTGTGTTATTTGTCTTGAAAACTCTAATTTGGCATTTCTGGTCACCATCGAATGTTTGACACAATTATCAAGCATTTGATCAAGAATAGTAGAACGTTTGATGAAGGCCCAGAATGTATGAAAGTCTAAAAACTCATATTAAATCTGATTACAACTATATCTAGACTTAGAACATCATTTAACAACATCAAACAACATTAAAGAACGTAGAAAATATACATTTAAAGAAGTAAAACACAAAGTTATCATTTTTATCAAAATCTTTTGGAGAGTTATCATAAAAGCCTTTAAATCATCATGACATAGTTTGAAAACATAAATATTACCAAAGCTTATGTAAAACAATGAAATACAACATCAATAAGAGTATGGATTCGAATGTTACCTTTGGAAAGATAATTTCCTTCAAATGAAAACTTTTCCTTAAAGATCCTTTTCTAAGCCTTTAAAAATAGGTTTTCTCGAGTGTTTGGACGAGAAGTGATGTGTTTAACACAAGAGTGGGGTAGGATTTATAGGGAATTAGGGTTAAAACTTGATTCCCTATGTAAAATTCATTTTGGATATGATCGAACGTTTGATATACGATATCGAACATTTGATCTATTTATATTAGAGAATCTAAGGTTTCTCATCAAACGTTTGATGAAGATACCAAACGTTTGATAAAAGCACATTGAACGTTCCGTAAAAGCATCGAACGTTTGATGTTCGTACCGACACCCTTTGAGCATTGCGTAGGCTTTGCAGAGAACGTGATTGTACTGTCCAACATCGAATGTTTGATGGTTGCATTTTCTGAATAACAATGTTTATTTAAATGCTTTATAAAAATGGTTTGGTGTTTTAGATCAAATCTTTTATCAAATATTGGGCATTACACAACAAAAGTAGATCAAGAAAGGAAGTATAAGGACAAAATGCAAACAAGAAGAGTTAAGAATGAATGTACTTGTGAAATGGGTTTCCCTACCTTTATAGAGTTCTCCTGTTTCTAATTAGTAAGCTGGCTCAGTAAGACAAGTCCTGAAAGTAAAGGGACCAAGATGGAAGACGACGTGTCCTTGTAATTTGCTTCCCTTTGGAGGATGTCCCCAACGACTCATTTCCTTACCGAGTTAATTTGAAATTGGCAAGGTAGTAAATGGGTGGATAATGTTCCTTTTAGGGTCAACTATTTGGGGTGTATGCGTGGGAGAAAGGGATCCAATGTCTCGTGTTTATATACCACTTGGTGAGTCTGTGCCTTAGTTCTAGCCTATAACAAGCTGGATTGGAGGGCTTTCTTTAAACTAGCGGGTTCTCAGCTTGGCCCACAAGGCTGTCAGCTGGATACTCCAAATTAAATTATTGGAAAAAATCATATTTAACTCCTAAGTTTTCATTTGATTTGGATTTAATCATTGAGTTTCTAATTTCAAAAATAAAGTTCTTAGGTTTTACACAAGTTTGAAATAGGTTCCTATGTTACCTTACCGCCAAAGTTAACAGTTTGTCATCTGCCACGTGTATTTTATTTGACACATCAACATCCATGTCAGCACTCAATCCAATGCCACATCAGCTAGTGCCAAGTGATTAATAACAAACCCTAACCCCCCCCCCCCCCCCCCACCAAATTCTGAGAAACAAAAAGAAAATCGTTCTTTCATGTCTATGAGAAATCAAAATACGAAGTGATTAAGGGCTCATTTGGGTGTTCGATTATTCAATTTTTTATTAATTTTACGGATACCGAGAAGAAAAAAATTTTTGAATTATGTTTAGATGATTTAGAAAAGATGTTTGGATAGGTGAATATATTTGGAAAATTAAAATTAAAAATGAATAAAAGATTATATTTAATTAAAAAAAAAAAAAAAAATTGGGGTGGTTTTCGAACCACCCCCTAGGGGGTGGCTCAACACCACCCGAAATTTTTGGGGGATTGGCCACCCCCAAAAACTGCTTGGGGTGGCTCGACCACTCCCCGAAACTACTGAGGGTGGCTGAGAGACCTCCAAATCAAACGGGGTGGTTGAGCCACTCCCAAAAACCGCTCAGGGGTGCTCGGCCACCCCCATTAATGTCGCCGGGGGGGGGGGGGGGTCCAGACACCCCCCCTAAATTTAATACTTTTTGTTAAAAATTTATTTTTCTATTTTCATTTGTTTTTATATTTTTTGTTTTTTATATTATTTTTTGAGTTAAGTTGAATAATTTAGTTGTGTTAAGTAAATTTGAGTTATGTTGAATAATTTTGAGTTGAAGAAACAGTTAACTTTTAAAAAGAATTAAATTTAGTTAAATCGGATGAAATTCAAAACTACCTTAAGAAATCCGCAAATATGCGCAGTTAGTGATAGCTGAAGTCACATATGATCCATCACAATTCAAGAGCAACGATGCCAACAACATATGATCCATCACAATTCAAGAGCAACGATGCCAACAAAGATGGTGGCTTGGCCACTCCCCGAAACTATTGAGGGTAGCTGAGCCACCTCCAAATCAAACGGGGGTGGCTGAGCCACTCCCAAAACCGCTTAGTAGTGTTCGGCCACCCCCATTAACGTCAAGGGGGGGGGGGGTGGTGGTCCAGACACCCCCATTAATATTAAATACTTTTTGTTTAAAAATTTATTTTTCTATTTTCATTTGTTTTTTATATTTTTGTTTTTTATATTATTTTTTGAATTGAGTTGAATAATTTGAGTTGTGTTAAGTAAATTTGAGTTATGTTGAATAATTTTGAGTTGAAGAAAAAAGTTAACTTTTGAAAAGAATTAAATTTAGTTAAATCGGATGAAATTCCCAAACGTACCTTAAAAAATCCGCAAATATGCGCAATTAGTTATAGCTGAAGTCACATATGATCCATCACAATTCAAAAGCAACGATGCCAACAAAGATGGTGGCTTTACCGTGTTGGCCAATTACATTAGCGCCATTGGCAGCCCATATTTCTCTTAAAATCAGCATCCATCATTGGAATTACACCATCATTGCTCTGCCATCAACAAAGATAACGAGCATTATATTTGAGATCTAAGATATCACAAAATCCTGAATCAGGTTATACATATTTTCATGAAAGTGAAACGAAATGTCTTTTGATTTAGCAATGCAAACCTTTAGAGAAACCAAAGGAACATGAATCACACGTGGTATTTCGGTTTCTCATAGACGGGGGAAGATTGATTTCTCCCGTCTATGAAGTTGTTTTTATTTATTTATTTATTTATTAATAATTTTTCATTAGCTAACAGGTCATTAGATTGATTACTGACATGAATGTTGATGTATCAAATGCGATATATGTAACATATGATAAATTATTAATTTTGATGGTAAAGTAATAAAAAGACTTATTTTAAAAGTAAAACTTAAAAATTTTATTCATGAAATTAGAAACTCATGGATTAAATCCAAATCAAATGAAAACTTGAAGGTTAAATATAATTTTTCCCTAAATTATTATTATGTTTATAAATGTTAAAAAAGAAAAATCGTATCATTATAATCAATGTTTTATTGTAGGCCTCTGACAGAGCGTGACATTCACGCGCCTAAAGAGGAAGTCGTTTTGATACCATAAAGAGATGGTCTGAAAAGAAAGCATCAATCCATGGGTCGGTCATTCGCTAATAGTGGGAAAAGTAAAAGGAATAGAAAACAGAGAGCTTTTGTTTTTTTCTTTTTTTTTCTTTTTTTACTTTATTAATTCCAAAGCCTAAAGAATCTCACTTCTAATGGCAATACAGGAATGAGAATATCTGTTCCTCGCCATCTCAGAGCACTTGTGCAGTCACCCTCATAGTTGAAGCCTTACATCTTCCTTAGCTGTAACTGTAAGTCTCTCTCTCTCTTTCTCTTTTTGGGTCTGTGTACGAGTATTCAGTTTCTTTGGTAGTGAATTCTATTTCTGCTAGTTCTTGCACCCAACCCATGTTCCAGTCATAGGAGAATATGGGTTTCATCTTTTCATCCCTGTAGTTTCCCTAAACAATACATTCGCCTCTTTTAGCTCATGGATATGAAATGGGTTTCGGCTTTTTGCCCCTGGAAAGGCCTTAGATTACGTTCACTGCTACTCCTGTTGTTGCTGCTGTTGTGCTCAAACCCTTGTCAGTGTGTTGATCTTGACCCAGGAGACAAAGCCTCGCTTCTAGCATTCAAAACATGGGTCCACCACCCTAACCAGAGCTTCTCAACCTGGGTTGGGTCTAACTGCTCCAGCTGGACCGGCCTCACCTGTGAGAACCGGACCGGCCGGGTGGTTTCAATCAGCTTGACCAACATGAACCTTTCAGGCCAGCTTCACCCCAACTTGTGTGGACTTTCATTTCTTGAATACATGAACTTGTCCCACAACAACTTTAGCTGCCCAATCCCATTATGTTTTGGTAATTTGAGTGGTCTCACAGCCCTTGATCTTAGTCACAATAGGTTTCTTGGTGTTGTGCCTGACACATTCATGAGGCTTGGGAATCTGAAAGAACTTGTTTTGAGTGGGAACCAAGATTTGGGGGGGCTTGTTCCTTGGTGGCTTGGTAATTTCTCAACAAATTTGGAAAAACTTGACCTGAGTTTCAATTCTTTTTTTGGGGAAATTCCTGAGAGCTTGTTGAATTTGAAATCTTTAAAGCATTTGGATCTTGGGAACAATTATTTATCCGGTTATCTTTACGATTTTCACCAATCTTTGGTTGTTCTGAATCTTGGGTCTAATCGGTTTTCGGGTACTTTGCCTTGTCTTTCTGCTTCTACTCAGTCCCTCAACATTTTGAATATAGCTAACAATTCTGTGGTTGGAGGAATACCCACATGTATTGCTTCACTTCGAGCTTTGACACATCTGAACCTATCATACAATCACTTAAACTATGAGATATCTCCTAGACTTGTGTTTTCGGAGAAGCTTCTTGTGTTGGATTTCAGTAACAATGATTTGTCGGGTCCTCTACCACGCAAGATTGCAGAGACGACTGAGAAATCAGGGCTTGTTCTTCTTGACTTATCTCACAATCACTTCTCGAGCGAAATACCGTTGAGGATAACGGAACTGAAAAGCTTGCAGGCATTGTTTCTTTCACACAATCTTCTTACTGGGGAAATTCCTGCAAGGATAGGAAATGTGACTTATCTCCAATTGATTGATCTCTCACACAACTTGTTATCGGGTTCAATTCCTTTAAACATTGTTGGGTGCTTTCAGCTACTTGCTTTGATACTCAATAATAACAATCTTTCTGGTGAAATTCATCCGGAGCTTGATGCATTGGATAGCTTGAAGATACTAGATATTAGCAACAACATGATTTCCGGTGAGATCCCACTAACTTTGGCAGGATGTAAATCTCTGGAGTTTGTAGATTTTAGCTCCAACAATCTCTCTGGAAGTTTGAATGATGCGATAACTAAATGGTCAAACCTAAGGTTTCTCTCCTTGGCTCAGAACAAATTCAATGGAAATCTACCCAATTGGCTCTTTACCTTCGAAGCAATCCAGACAGTAGATTTCTCAGGCAACAAATTCTCTGGCTTCATAGCGGATGGTAACTTCAACATTAGTTTAAACTTCAACAATGGAGACATTGGTAGAATGCCTAGGGAGCCATTTTTTATAATGCCGAATGTGAAAATCGAAGTTTCAGTGGTCGTCTCTGACAGCAATGAATCAAGTTTCAATTACCATCTATATTCAACAGTTGGAATTGATTTATCCAACAATTTGTTACATGGAGAGATTCCAGAGGGTCTATTTGGGCTACAGGGATTGGAATACCTGAATTTGTCACACAATTTTCTTGATGGTCAAGTTCCAGGTTTGGAGAAGATGCGCAGTTTAAAGGCCTTGGATTTGTCGCATAATTCTTTATCAGGTCAGGTCCCAGGAAACATTTCCAGTCTTCAAGATCTGACACTCTTGAACTTGTCTTATAATTGTTTCTCCGGATTTGTTCCTAAGAAACAAGGGTATTGGAGGTTTCAAGGTGCATATGCTGGAAATCCAGACTTGTGCGTGGAGAATTCCAGTGGAAGGTGTGACTCTGCAAGCCTTCCAGCAGCACCTGGGAAGACTTTTCAGGATGCAATGGTGGAAGGGCCGATCTCTGTTTGGGTGTTCTGTCTAAGCTTTTTTGTTAGTTTCTACTTTGGTGTTGTTGGTCTCTTCTGTTCAGCTCGAACAAGAAATTACATTCTCCATACTAAAGTTTAATGCAATGTATGTGAATG
The DNA here is from genome assembly GCA_900184695.1 of Betula pendula. Taxonomy (NCBI): domain Eukaryota; kingdom Viridiplantae; phylum Streptophyta; class Magnoliopsida; order Fagales; family Betulaceae; genus Betula; species Betula pendula. The sequence continues at coordinate 327,631 of FXXK01000295.1, forward strand.
TGAGGGTGAGAACTTTTATCTTGTATATTCTTGTTGCTCTATTTTATTTGCCAAGTTTACTTGTTATGATTGGATACATCTTAATCAATCACATCTCCAGTTTTACTAATCTTGATTCCATATGTCTTTATGTGTTTGTGAAGGTTTAGAGGGCTATTATTGACCACAGGACGCACTGTATCTTATCCACATTTTCTTGTATTATTGCAAAACTGAGCAACACAGCCTATCCCTCTCTCATGGTCACAAATCACATTGATCTATCACATTTTCTTGTCATATTGTGTCACGAGATCTTGTATATAGGCTCTTGGAGAATTCCAGCGCCCTTTGGATCCTCAACACCAGGCTCCTCTTCGGCCGTCCACTCTTTAAGGACTGAAATTTCTTGCCAATTGAGTAGTAAGAAAAATATCAATATAAGTATTTGAGATATAATTGTTTTCATTATTTTATTAATCTCTTGCATATTTTCATATAAAGAGATATGCAAATCTATCATTAAATCTATGAGATTACATGTGTGGTCTCATAATTCAATGATAAATTTGAACTTCTCTTACATAGAGATGGGTAAGAAATGGATGCGTAGCATCTTCTTCCTAAAAATGATGTCAAATACATTTTCAACCATTTGACTCGTACCAAATATCATTACCTACACCCTCACCAAAAACAAGCCAAAAACGATAGAAATACACAGAAGACCAATAAAAAACCATCAAATTCCATGAACATAACTGTAAAAACCACAATTTTACTTACCACTGAACGATGACAAGGCGACAACCTCTCACAATTTTACTTAAAATTCTAATGAAATGTGGCCTTTCTGAGTCACAAGCGACCGTCATATCAGTCCACCAAATCACACTTAGGCTACATTTAGTATGCAGAATAGACGCTTAAAATGAAATAACTATTTTATTGTTTGGTTAGTTTATTATTTAATGGGAATAGCTATTTCTCAAAATGATGAATAACTATTCCTCCTAACTTAGGCTACATCTAGTATGCAGAATAGACGCTTAAAATGAAATAACTATTTTATTGTTTGGTTAGTTTATTATTTAACGGGAATAGCTATTTCTCAAAATGATGAATAACTATTCCTCCTAAAAAGAAAAAGAATAACTATTTATTTCCTCTTAAAAATAGCACTCCGCTTATAATTCGCACAGAATAACTCTGTGCGTGCATGCATGAGTTTATGAAATTTTCTTGGTTGTTAATGTGGGTGTATTTTATCTCTAATGGGAAAATTGTTCATTGTTTCTTCTGTTTAATTTCTGAGAAGTAGGTGAAAAATAAATGGGTTGGGTATTGGACTCCTTTGGTTTCCGAGAAAAAGTGAGGAACGTGAATTAACTAGGATGTCAAATCTTAAAATTTTTGGTCTTTTGGACTTGAGAAAGCAAGTGTACCTGGTACAACTGTTTGACTTATGTTCTAAATTTTCAAAAGTTTTAATTTTCTTTTGACCAAGGCTTATAGCCTTTTTGACTAAGAGCTAAAAACAAGACAAGCTCCCTTCCCTTTGTCTTGTAATTTGCTCGGGAAAAAAAAAAAAAAAAAAAGACAAGCTATCCTTGGGTCTCTCTCTCCAAAGATGCTTTTGCTGTAATTGACCATTTCAAACATTACTTATTTGTTCGATGTTAATCCAGGAGATACTGCCCTTAACAGGGTGGATCTTTGTGCATAGATTTTTTTTTTTTTTTTGACTTATTCAGGCTTATTGCCCACAAAAGTGGTTGATTATATAATAGGGGATTCGGATTGTATATAGTGTGGTGTGTGTAAACGGTTGGACATTCACTCAGCTTAATCAAACTCTTCCCTCCTCACTACACCAATCCATATAACTCTTCTTCAATCTGTGTATGTTTTCTCCCTTCTAGTTTCTAGTTTTTTATGCTCTTTTGTTTGGGTTTTGGATGATACATCTACCGCAATTCCTCCACCTATATAAGTCACGTGCCTCTTCACTGCATGCCAGACGCCTCTGTGGCATAAGTAAGCTGCATGAGCCGTCCACGCTTTTAGTTGCATCCAGCATCCGATAGATCTAAAGGTCTTCTACCCTTACTCCTATAGCTCTCTTCTAATGGAGCCCCTTTAGTGCAAAGAAAATTCTAGATCCATATCCAAATCACAAAAAATACTATCCTTGATGTTATTTGTCTTATAGTCCTTGAAGCAGACTCATTTACTGTTTGTTCAGTTTTCCCTTAGTCTTACCAGCTCCTTTAGAAGTTGGTCTAAAACTAAAAAACTTTTGAGTGCCGTCAACTAGACCCACAACTTCTATCATGGGCTAGTACAACCAACAGTGTCATCGTGTCACTGCCTCAACTAGCACTGTTGATAGCTTTCATACTTGCTTCCTCCATCACAAGGATTCTCCTTAGGGTTATGAAAAAGACTTGCTTTGGATTGCTACAAAGAATAAAGGTCTTTTTTTAGTATGTCTATTTTTTGTTTCTTGTTTGGCTCCTGTTTGTTGTTGGAGTTCTCGTTTCATCTTTTATATTTATAAAAGTTGAACCAATATACATAGTGGTCAAGTTAAACCTACCTCAACTAAAGAATCTGACGTTCTAGAGACAAAGCATGACAAATCACCCATGTTGCATTGAATAATTCTTGACCATTGCTGTTGATAATAATTTAGATTGTTGTGGCAACATGAATCTGGGATGCCATACATTTAATAGTTATTTGAATAGGAAGACAGAGTGAGCAAGCCACTGCAGGTTACCCCTTTCCTAAACAGTCAAACACCTTACCCTGATTGAAAACCACCAATGGTTGAGACCCCTCAGTCGCATACTCTCAACCCCCACATCACTATGGACTCGGATCCTATTCAGTTCACTCCAATTTCGGTTCTTTTAAAAATAAAAGCAAAATTATCATTTCACTGTTTTTTAAAAATAATCGGCTACTCTCCAGTTCATTTCATTAAAGAGGATCCAAATTCTATGAGTAGAGCTGGGCGACGCCTAGCGTCCGTTTCCTCTTTAAAAAAATAAATAAAAACTCAAAAAAAATCACTTTTTTTCATAAAAAAACAGGTTTAAATTTATCAAATCTCAAATTTATTTTTTCCTATGGCTATGAAATTGGGATGAAATAAGCTCTGACCTGTTTTTTGTTAAAAAAAATGTTTTTTGTTTTTTTTACCTTAAAAAAATAACAAAAAACATTTTTTTTTAACAAAAAACAGGTTCAGGCTTATTTCATCCCCATTTCATAGCCATAGGAAAAAATAAATTTGAAATTGATCAATTTAAACCTTTTTTATAAAAAAAAAGTGATTTTTTTGAGTTTTTATTTTTTTTTAAAAAGAGGAAACGGACGCTAGGACGGACGCCTAGCACAACTCAAATTCTATTACGACCCACATTTACAGCTTTGCAAAGTCCCAAAAACACTACTTGTAGTTGAAACCAATGCACACAAAAGCCCAACATTGCTGCGACCAGCCAACACCAACCAAACCATGCCTCAAACAATCCGCCACAACCGAATTGCCCAAAATACTCTTTAAGTATATAAAATATTATCACCATACACCGACAGTTGAAGCCACCACAAATTTATTCTCACACCCAACCACCAACGAAGCATATCAGCCCCCACCTAGCACAAACCCAATACCATAAGAGTAATTATATATGTCAACTCCCATGTCTACCTTATATCCATAAAAAGTTGTGTAACTTTTAAAATCACCGTTAAATTTATAATAGATAATTATTAACTTTTGATCTTATAATAATTTGAAAAGTCACATTATTTTTTGCGGATACAAGGTAGACATGTATCATTACTTAACTTATAAATACGAGAAATGAAAAAAAAAAAAGTACATAAAATGTTTCAATGACAAAATCTAGTCTCGTAGTCATTGAATCTCTTCTCTAGGGCCAAACCCCAAATGTCATCGACTGGGATGACGAGATGGGACCTAAATTCAGATTCCTTGAAGAGACAGATGAGCATAGGGAGGGAGGGATTAAGATCTAGTGCAATAATACCCTGCCCTATTGCACGGGAGGGATTTCGCACCGGATCTCTATCCGGGAGGGAGGGAGAGTACTGGAGATCTTTTCTTTTCTTTGTTTTGTTTTTTTTTTTTTTTTACTGGAGATCCTTTTTCTTTTCTTTTTTTCGTTTTTTTTTTTTGTTTTTTGTTTTGTTTTTATTTTTTGTTTTCAATGTGAGGCCGATGAAAAATGTTTTATGTAGACTTTGTAAAGCGTTTTCCATTGACCAGTATTTTCTAGTTACACCAAAGTTCCAAACAACGGAAATTTTTTTAAAATAAAATAAAATAAAAATATTTTACACCGAAACAAACCCAACCAATCAACACAACCTAAATAAAAACCTATCTCTCCACAGATGCAGAAGATTAAAAGAAATAATCTAAACACTATAATGCCTTACAATGTGACACCAAATATGTATGATGTTACAAGTCAGACGAAAACCTTTCGTAGATAGTCAGAGGACACTGGAAGAAGTGAGCAATTATCAACAAATGAAAAAACCTTGAATGCTAGAGATAAGTGGAGTGAAACCTTTAGAACATGATCGCTTCTTCAAATTTATGTTTAGGATGAATTCTCCCTTGTTTTTTTTTTTTTTCAATGAATTTATGTTTAGAATGAGTTTGTCTTTCCGACAATGGAGCCAAAAAGGGTTCCAACAAAAAAAAAAAATGAAGCTAAATTACCAAGAAATAGATGACAACACAGATATCCTGCTGGTGCCCATTCAGCATGTATGTTTAAAAGCAGGCACTTCTGACCGGCATAACTTATCTGACAAGCCAAAAACTTCATTGGTGAGGTCCAAGATTAATTGTCATGAAAGCCTACAGAAAAGGTGGGCAGAGGCTAAATTTGCATGCTTCATCAGGCAAGTTTCTGCCTGGAAACTCCGCCCACACCTAAGAATCAATGACTGTCTCACCTAATATATACCACTATAGTATAAGTTCTAGTATCTTATTGGTCCATCCAAGCTCCCAGAAGCAAACTGAAAACACAATTAAAGATGTAAACCTGTTAGAATAATCATGGGGTTCAAGAACTTCATAAAATGAGAAAAAAAAATTAAAATTCCAACTAATATATTATTGATTATCATGTTAATTGAGAGAGAGAGAGAGAGAGATAACGAAAATGATAATCATATCAGGAAAGTCAACATAGTCTTGTTGCTTTGGAACTAATGCAGTGAATAAACCAAGACATTTATTTTCTCAGGACATCCAAAGTTTCTCCACCTTTTTGTTCAGTTCACTACTACTACAACCATTACCAAGCAAGAAAGGAGATTTTTTTTTTTTAAGAAACTACTACCACCATCTCACTGATGTAAGAAACTCAACATCGATACATGTCTGTGTGTGTGCATATATCATCACTTTGATTAAATTTTAAACTAAAGAGTTCTTGTCATTACCTGTTGAACGATTGGATTTGTTGATGTTGTGAATTCATGAGTCATTCCTTGCCAGACAACCTTTCCCTCATAAAGAAACAGCAACCTACATATATCAAGCAACCTTTTGATTTAGCACTGCAAAATCGCTTAGCAACAAACATGACAGAGTTAAGAGTTTGGACAGAGCATAACCTGTCAACAGCTCTTGAAATAGTACTGTGTTGGTGTGTAACAACAACATAGGAAGCAATATTTCCAGGCTTCCCCAGTGCATCTTCACCTTTCATATGGACAGAGCGTATGAGATCTTCAACAACAGTGGATGCAATTGGATCAAGTCCAGCAGTTGGTTCATCATACAACAGCACCTGTTAAGCGGTACAAAGGACTGTCAGGAGACTAGTCAATTCAACATTGAGGATACCCATGCTCTAAGGTGTTCATGTGCAGAGTCGTGCTACCGACCCCAGGGCAAGTAATCAAACTAATAGATATGTGTATGGTTATTTACCAAAGTTGTTAATGATAAACCATATAATATACTTATATATATATATGTATATATATTAATGAATTCTAGTAACTAAAATGCCAAAATGGAAACACCGCTGGACACATGCCCCAACCCTTAACCCTGCCATATTAACACTCTTCCCCCGTATCATTGAAATAATCAAACATCAAACCACAATAAGTTCAACTGGAAAATTAATTCCTAATCATCAAATAGATATTCTCAGCATGCATTTGACACAACTTTTACTTCCCTTTTCCAGAATTATTTTATTTTATTTTATTATTTTATTTTATATTCAATAGGATAGATGAGAGTAAAAAAGTAGAAGAGAAACTATGCATAAAAAAGGCACATATTCTAATGATTGTGGCATTTGAAGCATTAGACTACATATACAATAACATTACACTCTAAAAACAAGCCTTAAAACTAAAACCACCAAACCTTGTCCATGAAAAAAACTGAAGAAATAGGACATTGCAAGTTTAAGGCTTAAAAAAGTGCCAGCATGTTAACACCCAACATAACATGCCATGGTACCATCAGACATGTTTCACATGAAGATTTTATTGGATGTGCCTAACACCTTTGGTATAGTTGGTGTTCGTGAGCTTGATATTGTTTGTGAGTTTGATCATATGTTGGAAGAGTTGTTAGGGTTTGATGTACATGGGTATTTTGGTCATTGAAATATTTCTCAAATCTATATAACAAAACATGTGAGGTAGGCTACATAAGAGAACTTTCTCTCCAAGGTTTTCATGCAAACTCTACAACATGGTATAAACGCAGAAGTCTTAAGTTCGAATCTTAACTCCATAGTTTATCCCTCATTTCAGTTAAATATGTTATGTCTCACTTGTTGAGAGAGAGTTTGAGCCCACATGAGGAGAGTGTTAAAGTATTAATTAAATGATCAAATTTATCGTTTTAAATCAGCTTAAGCTTTTGAAATAAGTGGTGATTTAACAGAGTATCAAAGCCTAAGATTTCAGTCCCTCGGATTGACTCTCGTACGAAAGCAGCTATATATTCTGAAATACTATAGAGGGGTTCTAATGATCTGACACCTTCAAAATATGTAGCTTCTGCATCATACCTAGAATGATAGAAAGTAATAAATACTGAAAATATCATATTTAACAATATTCCAACAGATAGGCATGAGAAGATTGGGAGGGAGAAGGGCACGATTATGATTTCAAATAATATCATCCAAACTACAGTTTTTTGCTTGAATATGGCATGAAACCATATTGACTGGCCCAACCCACTAAGCCGTGATCTAAGGGGCCAAGCCCGAATCAGTTTGAGTCCCAGGTTTCAACCCAAAGCCAGTACAAGCCCAAATCCACTTTCAAGTGGAAAATCAATCGAGAGTAGTGGGTTCTCGTACGAGCAAGGGAGCAGGTTCGGCTCCCTCTTCTGTTGTGCTCGTTGGTTCTCCTAGTGTCTCACCACCACTGCCTTTGATGCCGATTGTCCTAGCGATGGCCGGCAGGTGAGTCAAGATATTTTGAGGGGGATGGTTCTATGACCTCAGCTAGCAGTTCTTCATCAACTACGGTTCCCTCAATCACTCAATTGAAAACGCCACTGTCTATCGAAGTTCTTGTTTGTGCCTCAAACAACGTTAACAATGACTTTGGCGCCAAAGTTGCGGGTTTTAGCATGCCGTTTAATGGGCTGCTGGTCTTGAGTTCACCTCCGGACAACTCCGTTGATGATGAGGTAGGCATTCCCTTCTTGGAGCTACAGGGCCCATGGGCTTTCCTAAGGTCATGGATTGGACGTTAGATCTTAATGACAGGAGAGTCACGGTCCCAGGATTAAAGCCTGGGCATTTTTTCCTCTTTTTGGGAAGAGCTTCTGAGAAAGTAAGGGGAAGGAGCAAGAGATTTTGTTGTATCCCTTGTCGGCAGGCAGTGATGTTGGGTTAGTCCTGGCCAGTTACCATGGGGTCGAGATGTCTCCTTCCTCAGATTGGTTATCCATCCTACGAAAGAGCCTAGGGATAGAAAGCCCTTGAATATTCACCCCCTTGCAATAATTGACAACCAATTTTGCCTGTTGCATAGGCTTCAAATTGGGTGGTTCAAAAAGTCGAGCTCTCGTCATTTTGTGGAGTTGTCCTGTAAGGGGTTTGAGAACGAGTTGATGTCGCTGCTCGCTCTACATTCACATCGAGTCTAATGATTAGGTTCTAATTCTCTTTAAAACCCTAGGACCTCTAATGAATCCTAAGACCCTTGAAAAAAACAAAAATCCCCTGTGAAACCCTAATTTTCATGGCACAACATGGGTTCAATCAATCGAGCATTGACCGGGCATCGACCGAGGGGTCACTGGAACGAACTACCTTGAGCTCGGTCGATCGAGCATCGACCGAGCTCTTCCCTTTCCATTACTACCATTGCTCAGTCAGGTACTGCATCTCTCCTTTCTTTTATCCTCCACTAGCAACCCGTGGGTCATCAATTATGAAGCTACTAAACATATGACTGATTGGTCTACTCGCCTCTCTGATTATCATCCTGTTGATACACCTCAAAGTATCACCCTAGCTAATGGTTCCCTCTCCAGAGTAGCCAACTCCAACACTACACATATGAGTTCTGAATTTGAGTTGTCTGTTTTACATGTTGCTGGCTTTCCTTTTAATTTGTTATCCATTAGTAAAATTACCAAAACTCTTAATTGTTTTGTTAGTGTTTACACCTCTTTGTGCATTTTTCAGGATCTCGAGATGAAGAGAATGATTGGTACGGGGCATGAAGTTGGTGGATTATATTATTTGGATCTCCACCTATCTCTCCCTCTCGGGCTCTAAGGTCATCAGCCTCTGCTCTTCAGTGACATTATTGTCTTGGTCATCTTGCACTTTCTATGTTGAAGAGTCAAATGCCGATTCTTCGTCATGAGTTGTTCATGCATTGCGAAGCTTGACAGTGTAGTAAGCATCATCAGTATCTCTTTTTCATCAAGAGTTTGTTCATAGGATTTCGAGTCCTTTTGAGTTAGTTCATTATGATGTATGGGGATCAATTAATGTAAAGTCCAATAAATTCCACTACTTTGTGTCATTTGTAGATGATTTTTCTTGTATGACAGTTATTTTTAATGAAAAATCATTTTGAGTTATTTTCTATTTTCCAAATTTTTCGTTATTCCATTAAGACTTAATTTGCTAAAAAAATCTGCACCTTGTATTATGATAATGCCAAAGAATATACATCTACTTCTTTTGCATCTTATCTGTTTGATAAAGACATTATCCATTAGACCTCGTGTGTTCACATTCAGCAACAAAATGGTGTGATTGAACATAAGAATTGTCATTTATTGGATGTTGCGCGTGCTCTTTTTTATTTCATATGCATGTCCCTAAACAATTTTGGAGTGATGTTCTTCTTACAGCATGTTATCTTATTAATCGAATGTCCCTTGGGTCTTTAGATGGTACCTCTCCTCATCTTCTCTTGTTTTCTTCTTCATCTTGTTCTTGCCACTGAAAGTTTTTGGGTGTGTCTACTATGTTCATAATTTGGGTCCTGGTTATGATAAGCTTGATCCTCATGCTACTAAATGTCTTTCTTGGTTATTCCACAACCCAAAGGGATATTGTTGCTATAGACCTGTTCTTTGATGCTACTTGATTGGTGCCGATGTTAGGTTTGTTGAGTTTACTCCCTTTTTTTTTTGTTGCTACTGCTTTGAGTGATTATACTCTTAAGCCTGATGTTGCGTCCATTCCGTTGAACTCTATCCGAGTCTGCCTCTCCTCCTCCAATCTTGTTGCCTCCACGCTCGCCTGCTCTACACCAGGTTTATACGCATTGCCCTCGACTATCAACTCTCGCATCTCCACCATCATCCTTACCGTCTACAAATCTAGTGTCCCCACCTACATCCGACTCCTTGCCTATTGCTTTGTGGAAAGGTAAACATTCGTGTACTACCCAAGATACTACCAGTCAATTTGTATCCACTATTCTTTGTCTTCGTCACTTTCTTGCTTTATTTCCCCTCTCTCTAGTATTTCTACCCCAAAGACAGTGCAAGATGCATTATTTGACTTTGGTTGAAGCCAAACTATGGAATTGGTAATAGAGGCCTCGCATTAAAATGGAACGTGGGAGCTTGTTCCACTATCACATGGTAAACAAATTGTTGGTTGCAAATGGGTTTACACAATTAAGCTTAATCCTCACTTGAAAGATTGAACGCTCGTTTAGTTGCTAAAGGTTATACACAGGCGTATGGTATCGATTACGATGAGACGTTTTCTCCAATTGCCAAAATTTCTTTTGTTTGTGTACTTATTGTTTTGGCTACTAATCTAGATTCTTGTTTCAATTGGATGTCAAAAATGCCTTTTTGCATGGAGACTTACATGAGGAAATTTATATGGAGCAACCACCTAGGTTTATTGCTCAAGGGGAGTATCGGGGTCGTGTCAATAAGTTAAAAAGGGCCTTGTATGGTCTCAGGCAATCACCAAGGGCATGGTTTGGAAAATTCTTTGAGACAGTGTTGGAGTTTGGTCACCAGAGATGTCAGACAAATCATTTAATATTTCACTTACATACTAGTGCAAGCTATATTCTCTTAGTGGTGTATATAGATGATATTGTGATTACCAGAGATGATTCATGAGGCATTGCTCGATTGAAACAGTTTTTGGAGCAGAGGTTTCATACAAAAGGATTTGGGAAAACTTTGATATTTTCTGGGGATTGAAGTTGCTAGTTCTTGGACAAGTATCAATTTATCTCAAAGAAAAAATGTACTTATTTGTTAGAAAATATGGGTCTTCTGGGTGCTCATCCTATTGAGATTCCAATGGATCCTAATAAAAAATTACTATAGGATGAAGGAAAATTATTTAAAGATCCTAGCAGGTATCGTTGTCTAGTTGGAAAGTTTTTTTTTGATAAGTAAGTAGAAATTTTATAAAAAGCGCAAAGCGCAGCCCTGGTACACAGGAAGTATACAAGGGTCAAGACTCATTATAAGAAGAGAAAAGAACAAGGAAGATCGAAAAGCTTATCGCTAAAGGAGCTAGATAAGCAGCTGTCCAAGAGAAAAGGGTGAAAAAGAAAAAAGACTTGAGTTCTTCGAGCGTTCTTTCTTGATCCTCAAACGTTCTGTCGTTCCGCTCCCTCCACAGGCACCACATGAGGCAAGAAGAAACTACAAGAAAGATAAGGAAAGTTGAATTATCTTACTACTAACAGGCTAAACATATCATGCAATTAGTGTTGTTAGTCAGTTCTTGATGGCTCCTATGGTTTTACATTGAGAAGCTAATACTCATATTATTTGGTATTTGAGGAGAGCTCCTAGTCTTGGGATATTGAATAGACCGAACAGACTTCTCAAGGTAGAAAGTTTTATTGATGCAGATTGGGTAAGTTCTCCCTCAGATAGACGATCTACTACAAGACATTGCACATTCTCAGGCAGTAATCTGAAATAAGAAAGAGACAATAGTTGTGCAGTCTAGTGCCGAAGTAGAAACAGGGCAATGACTCACACTACCAGTGAGTTGATGTGGCTACCACATTTTCTTTAGGAGATTGGATTCTCAACTGCGATTCCTATCTCATTGTTTTGTGATAACCAGATAGCTTTACATATTGCATCAAACCTAGGTTTTCAAGAAAAGACTAAGTTATTGAGGTTGATTGTCATTTCGTTTGAGATAAGATACTCAATGGAGATAAATCTACAGCATTCGTGAAAGTCGGGGAAACCAACTAGCTGACATGTTCACAAAATCTATGTTACAACCGGTTAGAGTTTAATTGTTCCAAGCTGGGTTTATATGATATATATGTTCCAACTTGAGGGAAGTGTTAGAAGAGTTTCTTAGGGTTAAAAGAATATGTTGGCGATAGGGATTTGATATAGGGGTATTTTGGTCATTGTATTGAATTTAACAATATATATTATGAGGTGAGAGAGGCTACATAAAAGATAGCCTCCTATTTCTCTATTTTCTTTCCATGCAAATCCTACAACAAAAGGAAAGCAGAAGTTTCAACCTTTTGGGACACGGGGCTACATTTTTTGCCTTAAAATCGAGATATATACAAAACTCTAAGCGGCCTATTGTAATAAGTAAAACTAGAAGGAAGACCTAAGTCCTCTATGAGTCCTCCCAAAAATTATGTGACTTTTAAAATTACCATTGAACTTGTGATAGTTGACTATTAGATTTTGATCCAATGATGATTTTAAAAGCCACATCACTTTTAGAAGAACTTGGGTCCTCCCTCTAGCATTACTCATTGTAAATAGGACTCTTGATAATCAAAATTTTAAAAGTAATACTAAGTAGTTTGTGGGGAATATTGGTATCATGGTAGGCTCCAGTTTCATATGCAACACCGCAGTCTAAATTTGTTAACTGTGTTAAGAAAGAATAGACAAACAATAAATCTCTAGCCAACCTTCCTATAACGTATCCTACAAGTGAGACTGAAAATACTAAGGATATAATTCCAGCAATAAAAAATAAAACATCATAAAATGAATTTTTCAGAAAATATTCTATTATCATTAACTACTCATGCAGGAAAGACCCAGAAAAATAATGGTAGGAGAAGAATACGACGAGTTTATTCATTTCTTCAACATACCTCTGGCTCTATTGCTTCCTTCGTCGTATCAAAGATTATAGACCGAGCTAAAGCAACTCGTTTCTTCATTCCACCAGACAGCTCAGAAGGTAACCGGTCCTCAACTCCCTAAAAAACTCAGATTTTGAATACATTTAAAATTTGAAGTTTAAGATCTCTAAAAGCAGGAGAGGGGAGTGAAGAGGACTGGAGCTAGGCAAGCAGTGATAGTTGTTGGTGTAAACAGGTCATTTGCAAAATACAATTTTTGACTGACTTCACCGAATTGGGAATACTTAAGGTACATTAACATTACCAGTCTACAAATACAGTGGATAAGAAACTAGCACCAAATGGCTACAAGTAGATTGCTCAGGTTAGTACTTGAATTGACTTGAAATGATCAGATGATCCTAATTCATTAGGCCCCTAAATCTTCCCAACTGTTTTCAACTATTTGAAATTCGTGAAAAACTAATTTGTTGAAACCGATAAATTGCAGACCTAGTCATACTCAATCAAGCCAAATGTCTGAAGTTTGAAAGATAACCAGGATCTGATATTCAGAGTGATAACTTGACATTCGAGCATACCTTTAAGCCAACAGCAGCCAACGTTTCCGTGACAAGCTCCGAAATTTTATCCTCAGACATGCTTGAGTTTTCGTATCTAAGCAATTAACAGAAATTAATCATTTCTTGCTTTTAAAAAATACAATTAAATTAAAACTCGCACTATCTGCACAAGTCCTAAGGAGAAAAGGATACAACGGAATACTATATTTCTAAAGATTATCTAGAATGACTCTTACAAAAGGAAACCGACATTTTCACGAACGGTCAAAGAATCAAAAAGTGCTGCACTCTGAAACACCTGTATGAAATATAGTAAATAAATTAAAACGGTCATCAACTTCAGAAGACAAGATAACTAAAGTTATATACAGCGTAGAAGAATTATTTATTTATTTATTTATGAGTAGCTTAGAAAAAAACATTACCAATCCAATTCGAAGACCAGACATCTCCTCATCGCTGATCAAACCAACCCGCTTTCTACCTCGTATGTAAACCTCTCCCTGCTTATTAAACAAAAGATAGTCAACTGAGAGCACCCAAGGCGTAACAGATTGAAGGTCAATCCAATCGAGCTTATTAAGTCTGTCGAACCAATCAATCAAGGTAAGAGCATATGAAAGACATCAATTATCTACCTTGTCTGGAGCAAGAAGTCCAGCAATAATTTTTAAAACTGTAGATTTCCCAGTGCCAGAAGGCCCGATTATTCCAACAGCTTCACCATGTCTAATCTTTAGATGGGAACAAGGAAACCGATAAACAGAAATTAGTATAACATAAACCAAAACCAAAAAAAAAAAACAAAAAAACAAAAAGCCTCAAGCCAAAAGAATTCAGCAAAAAACCCTTCCCTAGTTAGGAGGCATAGACACTTCAAAATAGACACTGTATTCCCATATTTGACATTTACCAATACCAGATTTGCCACAATATGAAGGTATGTATTGGATACATATCTACAAATATGAAATTTAATTTTTATCACAGATAGGGGATTGATACACACAAGATGGGTATCATACGGATACATTTGGAGGGTAAAAATAAACTTTTTAAGGAAAAAAGGGGGGTGGGTTTAAACGTAATTTCTATGAATGACAAACATGGATTATAGTTAATATATATACATATTTTAAGACTCTTGGTGTTTGCTAATTATATTTTAAATTATAAATTAGCACTATATATATATGTGTGTGTGTGTAAAAAATATTACCCTACACATTAATCAGTTAACATATTCCTATCGTATCATATCCTAGATTTTGAATAATTGACAGAAAACTGTGTCCATACCATATCATACCCTTTACAAAACGATATTGAAAATAAGTAACTTATCCATATCTATAACATAAACCAACATAAACTCAAAGTTAACCCCCTCAACTTTCAAATCCAATGATCAAATTCATTGAATTCAGTAATTAAAGCAATTGACGTGGCTGTAAGGAAATGGGGTGACTGATCAAAGCAATAACTATAAAAACACCACATTGCAAGTATGCAAGAGATGTGCTCCCAACCAAAATTGCCCAGTATTTTTCAAAGTACCAGCCAATATTTAGTATGCTCTTAGTCAAGTGGAATGAGAGAAAAAAGTAAGTTATCTCAATATCGTAATCCAAACCCAAATTCCAAACTAAAAACTGGACCATGGGTTAAAGTGTATCTACATAGCCTCGGTACAGAGCCAAATCAAAAATTATGTGACAAAAGGGCCATAGCCAATGAAGACTAATATTTTTCATAACTATGAAAGTTATAGACCCAAGACTCATGTTATAAATCTTTATTTCTCAAAAATGCAACTAACGACCCATCAAATGTTACCCACAAAATATTTATAAGACAAGTGGACTACAACTCCTGGCCCTAATCCAAAAGCAGTCCTCATATTACCTATGGATCCCTGACGGGTCAATTCTACAGCAGTCCAAATTGGACAACTTTTCAGTATACAAACTAGAGCTGCAAGAACTGCATTGCAGGAATCTAAGGGTCAATCCAACAGCCTATTTACCTATGCAAAAGCCAGGGCTTCATGATCAAATTGAGGCCAGAATTCATGGCTCAACCAGATCCATTTGGAAAAAGGAAACCAGGGAATGAAATCACAAGCTCAATTATTCATGCTTAAAACAATGTTAAGTGTAGGGGCATTGATAGTGAGCTAGCAAAAAAAGATCAGCAACAAATAATTCCTAGTAAAAATAGTATCTTTATCTGAAGCACTTTTCTAGTGATCTCTCTACAGCATCCTTAGGATAACCTGTAACGATTGTAAATGAGTATCTATTATATTCCAAGTCATATGCAGCAGATTTCTAGCTCCAAAAGACACACACCCACAACTTCAGATAGTGAATCAGTGGGCGATTCAAACACAAGAATAATCATGACAAATTAAGCCTATAACAAATATCTCGATGTCACTGGGTGAATCTACTTGTCACCTTCAAGGTAACAACTTTTGGTGATAAAATATATATATATACCTCTCAATGTAAAAATCCATGAGCTCCGCAATGATGTTCCTCATAGACAAATTGAATGTTTAATTTGGAATGTGTTATATATGTTCCAAACCTCTTAATCCACAAAGTCAGTACGAAGGCCCCAACATCAACTTCATGCAGTTTGGTCTATATTATTGGAAATGTACTGAATGGATGCAATCTGAAGATAGATAATATGAAATTGAATAAAAACAATCACCTTGAAGCTCACACCTCTCAATATATGCTTCTCGCCAAATGACTTATAGACATCTCTACACTCAATGAGAACATCAGAATCATCCTCAGGCTCCCGTACTGTGCTTAAACTCTCTGATTTCAATGAATCCTAGTAAGATCATCCTTGTCAGCCACCATAAAAAGATAAAACAAAAAACAAAAAGTCCAACTTAAATTTTAAAAAGAAAAAGAACAAAAAAAACCAGAAACATGTGACGTGAATTCGTGCATTCATACAAATATACAAGTCATGAATCCTACTAACAAAGAAATGAAGCAAATATGTAAATCAAAACAAAAATTCATGAACAAAATGTGAAAATTCAAAATCATTTGAATGCTAAATATATGAAGTAAAATAAAGACAACTGAATTTGATTATAATACAAAATAATAAAATGCAATGTAACTAGATTTAACAGCAGCAAAAGTTATGAAACACAATGTGGATTCTATCAGTTAAATCTAAAACCAATAATACAAGTTGCTCACGAATTTGACCAAAACGGAATGAACTGGTTATCATCCATTAACATAGAAAATCACGAGAGAATGGACGAGCAATAGATATCAGTGTAAGCTACCACAAATACGTAAATTTTACACAGATAATAGCACAAATTACATCTCCAAAGAAGACGATATGATGATGTAAATGAAAATTGTTAGCATTTGAAATTAAACAACAGAACAAATTGTTTTTGCATATGAGCCAATCTGAAGGAACTACCAAATAACCATTAAAAAATCCAATAAAAACTACAATGTTGAGAATTTCAAATGCATATAATTACATTGAATTTGGTAGCGGAGGATTCATCTCTTCTCAAGTCCCGTGGAGGCGCCACGCAAGCACAAACAACCTTTCTCTGCTCCTTCCCTTGCTTAAAACAACACGAATTGATCCTCCCCCCACCAGACACTGCAACTCTAGCGGACCGAGAAGCGCCATTTGATAGAGTCAGAGGAAACAACGCCGAACCCAACAATGAAACCATGCTTTTTCGAAGTGATCAGGTACTTAATATCGCGAAATCGCAAATTTTTTAAGCAGACCCAGATTGAAATTCCAGCCAAAAACACCTTCGGAAGAAAATTTTGGTTCGGCGAAGCGGAAATTTAGAGTTTGAAGCAGACCCAGATCGATTTACTAGCCGAAAACCCTAAAAGAGAAGAAAAAAAAAAACCATTTGAATTTCAGCTCTGAAGGTGAATTCGAAATTGTTTTCACCGACGAGGGCTGAAATGCTGTTTAGATGGAAGAAATTGGCAGGAATGCGATGCAGTCCCGAGACGCTTTCAAAGGAAAGGAAATTGTGTTCCTCCTTCTGTTTCTTAAGAAACGAATCAAAGAAAAAATTATAATTACGAAACTAAAATTTTGTTTTTTAATTAGTTTTTAAAAATTCCATCATGCTAAGAGCAGAAATATAAATATAATTTTTTTTATTTCATTCTATTTAGTCATAAATCATTTCCTTTTTATCTATTTTTTACCTTTGCAAACTTCCAGGATAAACGAAGAAATTTCCAAGAAGAAAAGTTGAAAAATGTATAGAATGAAAAGAAAAACAAAGGTAGATATCTGACTTGGGAATTTTCAAATAGAAAGCGTGTGACTGTGCTTCAGCTTGGTTCTTCTTTTGATGCTCTTAGCTGTTGCTTTTCTTTGGAAATACCTCTCGCACTCCAAAGAGGAATCAAAGCTTTGAAGAGTCTTTTTGTGTTACTCTTTTTTCTTTTTCCGTTTTTTCGGCAAATATGGAATAGAATTATAGAAGTGGAGGAGGGGGAGGCAAAGAGTTTGAACTAGAGAAATGCTGCTGCATATGCTTTTATTCCTGTACTTATAAATGCACATTTTTTTGATGTGGTATTAAAATTATTATTAATCTAAAATTTTATAATTATTCATTAAAAATCTAATAAGAATTTTTAGTATTACATCAAAAAAAATATACATTTAAAAATGTAAGAATGAGAGTGTGTAACATTTCTCGTTGAACAAACAAAACGAGCCACCATCAATAGGTGTCCAAAAGGATTCAATTCAATTGCTCCATATTTCTGGGAACGCATTCTTTGATGAAATTTCACTCCATTCTATCGTAAGTATCTTTTCCATATCTACCTTCGTCGTTGCAATAAGCCCTTCTTTCCATATCTACAAGATCATGGGTCTCCATTTTAATAGTCCCTCATTCATTTGGGCCTAATTGCAGAGGTCATGATAATAAAGTTGAATATATATATATATATATATAAACATTTTTGCTTCTTTCACTAATATATAAAGAAATTTTAAAAAAAGTTTTAAAAAATAATATTTAAAATATAATAATAAAAATGAATAGTTAAA
Source organism: Betula pendula (assembly GCA_900184695.1). Lineage (NCBI taxonomy): Eukaryota > Viridiplantae > Streptophyta > Magnoliopsida > Fagales > Betulaceae > Betula > Betula pendula. The sequence goes on from FXXK01000295.1 coordinate 345,906, forward strand.
TAAATAGTCCACAATAGTTATCATGAAAAAATTGGAAGTTAAGATAAAAATAAATTAATTAATTAATCATTTTTTAACTAAAATAAAAACAAATTTGCTAATCGTGATGCGAATACTATTGTTATAGTATGTAAAATAAATAACACATGATATAGACGAACCTCTATCTTTAGATCGTACCCGAATCTCCTGAGTTTCTGTGACTCTGTTGGTTAGGGTGTTTGTAGGCTTCACGTTAAATGTTAAAAACTCTTCTCAAATAGTAATTATCAAGAGGGTTTTTAAATGTGGCCCCACCAATAATGCACAACAATTTTTTTTAAAAAAAAAAATTCATTAAATACTTTTTAAAAAGTAAAACACAAAATACATCTCAAAAAATAATCACCATTAACATTTGGCGGCCTTGTGGTGGCCGCCATGAACTTTAGACAACTCTAGAGTGGCCAACATGAACTTTTGGCAGCCTCACAGTAGCCTTCATGAACTTTCAATGGTCGCAAATAATATATGGTTGGGCAGTCCTGTAGTGGCTGCCATAAACTTATAATAGCCCCGCACCAACCATCAGTACCTTTTGAGGGAATCGCGTTGGCCGCCTCGACTTCTCGCAGCGATCGCCGTGAACGGACCACGAGAGTTGTCTTTCCGTAAAAATATTGTCTTTGAAAAAGACAAGAACTCCCAAACTACTTATATTATTAATTCTAAATCCTAAGAGCAATGTGGACTCAGATGTGAAGTTGATGTCATTTTGATGCATTAAAGGGTGAGACCTTAAATACGGTCAACATCCTCTATGCGTTGGGTGATCATATATAACATTGTAGGAAAGCCTCGTTCAAGAAGGAATTCAAGTCCTTTTTGGTTTAAAATGATAAGAAATTTCTCCTTGAATACGATTTTATAAGTGTTTATCCTTAGTATCTGGTCAGAGCATTTTAGTTAGGAGAATTTTGAAATAGTTACTTGTGAAAGGAGTATTCACAGTAGAGAATAACTATATTAAATCTAGTACGCAAGGAATAAGAGGTAGAGAATTCGTGTGACAGTATCATAGTCCTAATTCTGCTGCGGATAATTTTATAGAGGAATCATACTCAACTTAAGTGAGTTTAAGGGAATTTTATTGGTTTAATCAATAATAAATCTATAGTGCAGTTGCAATTGTTTAGTTAAATTAATTGTAATTAAATAGTGACTTGGGATAGTCGGAGACTATTTAAGTAAGATTTATTTTTTCTTTCAGGTCCCTCACCAAGCTATTATAAATGAACTAAAGTCAGGCTTTTATTTATTGAACATGTTGTTTTAATTTATTAAAACATGGTCCAAGAGAAAAACTGTGTAGATATTGCAAGAGAGAAATATTGGGCTTTAGGATAAAACCCAAGCCAGAGCATGCAAAAAAAACGCATGGGCCAGGAAAATATTCCTTGACCCATGCGTCACTTTATTTGATAGGGGCATGGGGAGTTGATGCATGGGCCAATGAAATCTTCCATAGCCCCATGCGTCATTAGTTAATGAAGTGGATGCTACGGTTTTTCCCAACCCTAGCCGTTTACTTCTTTGTCCCACATGGATTATTTTTTCTCATCTCTCAGTTTTTCAAGTATATAAATAGAGGTGTCTGAAGCTCTTACAAAATACCAATTCACTACAATTCTTTAGTATTTACTAAGAACTATTGTTCTTAATGAGTTAACACTCAGATAACAAACTTAATTAATATTTTGAAGAGTTAAAAAGAACTCACACTCTTAGTTATTTCTAATCATTGGTTAGAAAATCTAAAGGTCACAAGTTCTTGAGGTAACCGTTTTTCTAAGGAGCAATGATTATTTGCTCATAAAGCTAAGGAGTGGTACTGATATCCAAGTAAGTAATTCTGTTCTTGGTAGTTTAATTTTAAATAACATAATTATTTGCATGTTATTCTTATAGTTCAATCTTCGTTACGGAATATTTTATTTTTCGCAGTGCAATTTTTTTTTTGCAATAATATATTCCCAGCAAGTGGTATCAAAATGGGTTTTATAGAAAACATGTAGAAGAAAAAGTTTTAGAAAGCTGTTTTTTTGTGTTTCTATTGCTTAAACTTGGAATTTTTCCGAGCACCTCCAGAAACTAAAATTTTGTTTTGAAACCTGGATCATGTTCTTTAACATGTTAGGATCATACCTACAAAATTTTAAGTCAT
>FXXK01000295.1:358724-372741 GCA_900184695.1 Betula pendula
AAAAAAGAGAGAAAGATCTTTTAAGTTAGGGCTCGGATTGAAGCCCTAATCATGTCTTTTAAGGTTTCAATTTGTCTTGGCTACAATTCATCGTTTTGATGCTTAATTGATTTATCTCGGGTTTTTGTGTCGTTCTTCATATGGGTTCATGTATGGGTTTGATCAGTCATTAGTGCATATAACATGTGTAGATTGTTATCTAGTCAATTTGGATGACACCGAGTCCCTGGGCTAGTAGAGTAAACAAAAGAACCAATTGCGGGTTTCTTTTGGGGTAATCAACAAAACCGAAAATAAATGACAACTATTCTACCTCCTCTGTCGTCGGAAATACGATTGCATTTAGCGTATGCAACAAGCCTTTTAAACCCCTAGACATCCCTAGTAGGACGAATGAAGTCTCGTGAGGGTTTAACAGGAATGATACCCACAAACATTATGCATAACTCATGTTATCTCCAAGACTAAAGTATCACAAACAACCATGATTCTCATTCATTAGCAAACTTAAAAGGATAAACTCCATCTTCAAAATGAATTAGAATTTCAAAGTCTAACCACTCACAAATGACAAGCTGAGATTTCATAAGTTCAATTCAGTGTAAAGTGAACCAACACATAATTATGTGGCTTCAAATTAATTCTGATGTGTAATGACTCAATATCTCAAAGTTGACTGGGGTCCCCATCGGATTGAACAACCATGGCATTCTCTTTTATCTTCTTTTTTTTTTTTTTTTTCAACCAATCCAAAATTCTCACCTTTGGACGTGAACATTCAATGCTTAGTGAATTTTGTGGCCAACTCCTCCCAATTGTTAATAGAACCTGCAGCCAAAGAGTTCAACCACAACTTAGCATTATCTTTTAATGAAAAGGGAAGAGAATTAACCTGATATGCTCTGGAGTTAAGCCATGAATGTTTTGCGTCTTGCAAAGATCAAAGAAATCTCTTATGTGCAAGTATGGATCCTCGGAGGGGTGCCTCTAAAATGTGGCAGCATGTTGAGTAAATGAGGAGATAAATTGAAGCTGCCTTGTGCATTTGGCTGGTAGGCGATGCATGATGGTTGATTGAGGTTTTGTGGAATGAAAGAACTTTTCATTGGCCTTCTTGCCGGTGGATTTGCTATGATTTCTTCGGCCATCTTAAACATCAGAATAAAATAAATGAGAAAAAAACAAAAAGTTAGATTTTTTTTTTTTTTTTAGATGAAAATAAAAAAAAAATAAAACTAAAAGGAAAAACTTTTAAAAACACAATTTAACACAATCCCGGCAACGGGCCAAAAAACTTGTTGTTACAAATATCCACCTTATAATAAATATCGGGCAAATATATGCCACGTTTTCCTACTTCGAATGTGCACTCAAGATCTACATTAAACGATTTAGTTATTATTATCTGATTTGTCAAACTTATCGAGATTTCTCTCTAATTCACCAGCAAGAGAGAAATTGGATAAAAACTATGTTCTATAAAAACAAATTTTCGCTTATATATGAAATTGATATCTTGTTTAATTGGAGAACCTAGATATTTTTATATTAGCAGAAAGTGGCTCTGATAGGAAAAATTCAATTAAGACGATAAATACCAGGAGCCTACAGATAGAGAGACTTCGGGCATATGGCAACAACGCACTAATCTTTCCATATTCCCTACAAATAAAGGATAACTAATCGCACTAACCTAATCCTAACCATCCACACTTGCAATCCGCCCATATAGCTACTCAATGCTCAGTCCAATAGGCCAACCTATAGGGGCACTAGGACATACTACCCTTAGGGCCTTATTTATCTTCAATTCCTATATATCTCACGTACCAGATGTTTAGCTCAACATGGCTCAATGGCCATCTACTCACTCAACTTCTCTCTCATTCTGCATTTGGGTCTCGAACAGGCATCTTATCGTCCATGGCCAGAGGATTCGACTTAAATGTTTCATTCAAGTAGAAAGGGCCATTATAAAATCTATATGTGGGAGATTCCGTACTAATGGACAATAGCGGACAGACCTAGCAGCAATTGGCTCTCATATCTGCGGATTTTACTCTCCATCGCAGAGCTATTAATTCTAAGGTCCTAATAGAACTCTGGTGTACTTCTTGTGCCGGCTTTTCTTATTTTGTTCCATTTACTTACATAATTAGGAGCTAGTGGCACTAACGGGGCCATTTGTGTTTGACATCATTTAGTCTCTGAGCAGGTTATCAATATATTAACAATATATGGTGCACAGTCAGACATATAGCATAATGATAGATCCACAAAAACATGACATGTTGATAGTGAATATACAAAGAGCCAAGGTACTATTACGCATCAAAGAGTAACCGCCCAATACAATGACGACTAGTGAAATTTGTAGAACAGAGACAAATGTGAAAGCGGTGTGTGGAACATGAATTTTGCATGACGCGTGCACCTTTACAACAAAAATACGCGAGACCCTAACTTGAGAAGATGAAATCGCTAGTCTTATATACTATCAATGGCATTGGGGGATTGAAAGACACCATTCCCCTCCAATAATAAGGAAAAATGACAAGAAACATAAAATATAAACAAAGAACTAAGATAAAAAAACACCGTTGCTTTGATGCCTCATATGATTAATCTCTCCCAGTAACTTACAATACAGCAGTTGTAGTGCAAGCCATTTTCGCTTAAATTTTGAGAGAGGGACTTTTATGTGGAGTAATTATTAATATGATGTCTATAATTACGAGACCAACCCATAGAGTTCACAATTCGATGCCTCGCGTATATAAAGGGAGACGTTCCATAGAGAACGGTGTGTTGATGAGAAAAGCTCGCTCGCACGCGCACAGTTATAGGGAATGACGCTGTCTTTTATGGGATTATTTCCTATTAGAAGGAAGGAATACTGCTCCGCCCGCCCTTAAACTCAATTCCTCCAATCCCGAGGAAGGCAAGGACTCAAGGGAAGGGTGTGTAGTTTCACGGGCAAGGGTCGCTCTCAGCCCTAATAAGCAATGGAGTCCAATCTCACTATTGGTCGGATCAATAGGGATGGAGATCGCGAAGAGAGCCCTTTAGAATACCATACTTTAGGTTGATTTGCTTTGTTGGATAAGAAGTTTGTTCCTCTCTGAGTCCTCTTTCCAACGCACTTGGACCTTGCCTTAATCCGAGTTTTGAGCTAAGAGTTATGGCCAAAAATAGTGCACAAAGGTCAGATTTTCAGCAACTTTGAACAGTTCATATGTTTTAAAGCCCGAGTTGATGGAATTGACTTCTTTTCTTCAAAACCTACAAAATAAGGGAAAACACAAAAAACAACACAAAACATCATATTATAATAAAACATAAGAGATTAACATATGTGAATTAAGGGGCTTGAATGTGTAACATTCAGCCACTTATCACACCCCAAACTTACATATTGCTAGTCCCTTAGCAAACAAAACTGATTTTTAAAGGATATGGCTTTTTAGTGCATGAAGTGGCCTCAGTACCACTCATTTCTTCTTGGGTTACCTCCTAAGTAGTGCTAAGTTTATTGTCTTCAGCCAGACTGTGTGACTCTCAAGTAATATGTTGGACAGATTGGAGGGTCACATCCTTATCTCTGAATTGAACGCCCATCCCCATGTAAGGCTTCACCCGGTGTCCATGCACCTTGAAAGTTTGATTCTTTTCTTTACAATAGGCCTCCACAGCTCCATGAGGATAAACTTTTGTGATATCATAAGGACCATACCACCGAGACTTGAGCTTATTAGGAAAGAGTCTTAATTCTGAATTGTATATCAATACCCTTTGTCCCACATAAAACTCCTTCTTGACAAGCAGCTTATCAGGATATTTCTTGGTTTGTTCCTTGCATAACTTGGTGTTTCCATATCCATCATGCTTTAACTCCATATCTGGTGGCCTGCCAATAGAAGGATCAAAAGTAGTGTTAGTAGGTACAAGAGTTTCAAAGGGAAGTGCGTACCTTCTTAGATGAGGTGTAGAAGCCTCAAAGGAGTGTGTACATCAATGATGTCGATAATACGCTCATGTTCCGGCTCAAATTCTTGCTTTGTGAGGCTATAGGTCATGGCAACCTCTAAGGGATCAATGCTGTGTACTTGTAAAATTGATTTAGCAGTATTTTGTACCACACCAATATTAAAACACACATGATTATCTTGTGGTAACTGCATGGCATCAAACACTTTGAACTCAACCTTTTCCCCATTTACTTCCATGCTTATAATACCGTTTTTGACACATATGTTAGTATCAACAGTGCTCATAAAGGATCTTCCTAAAATAATGGGTAAGGATGATGGCATGGGTGATTCTTCCATATCCAGGACAACAAAATCAACAGGCACAATAAATTTATCTACCTTGACCAAAACATTTTCTAAAATACCTCTCGGTCGCTTGATGCTTCTATTGGCCAATTGCAATGTGATTGAGGTTGGTTGAAGTTCCCCCAAACTCAATTTCTGATAAACCTCATAAGGTAGTAAATTGATACCTGCCCCCAAGTCTAACAAAGCACGGTCAAAGAGTTTATCACCAATTCTGCATGGGATAGTAAAACTACCTGGATCTTTCAGCTTAGGTGGTACCTTTCTTAACAAAACCGCACTTACCTCCTTGGTTAATGCAACTTGCTCATGCTCCTGAAACTTTCTCTTGTTAGTACAACAATCCTTTAAGAACTTGGCATAAGATGGAATCTGTTTAATTGCATCAAGTAAAGGAATATTGATTTCAACTTTCTTTAAGGTTTCAAAAACATCTAGCAATTGTTTTTCTTTCTTGGGCTTCACTAACCTTTGAGGGAAGGGTGGCAATGTTACATACTCCCTTTCAATTATCTTTTTGGAGGTTGTGGCTTTTGTTGGAGGTGCTTCTACTTCCTTTTCTGTTTCCACCTTGTTATCAATGACCTTACCACTCCTGAGAGATGTTACAGCATTGACCTGTCATGTCCTCTTGGATTGTGTATTGTTTGTGAGGGAAATTCACCTCTCTTCCTTTCGCTTAGCTCCTTAGCCATCTGCCCCATTTGTGCTTCTAGTCTCTGAATAGCCTGATTGGTAGTGGCCTCCAATTTCTGAATAGTTTGACTGGTAGTAGCCTCCAATTTCTGAATAGCTTGACTGGTCTGGGCGTTGGTCTGTTGCTGCGCAGTCAGAAATTGGAGTATGGCCCCTTCAAGATCAATCTTTTTCGGCTCTGGATGTGGTTGCATCACTTGTGGAGGAGCCTGATAATTACCCCCCTGCTGAAAATTTCGTGGTTGCCCTTGTGGATTATGCACATTCTGATTAGTACTCCATGAAAGATTGGGGTGGTTTCGCCACCCTGCATTGTAGGTGTTGGAGCATGGATTGTTCTTCGGAGGAAATCCACCTTGTCCCACATAGTTGGCCTGTTCTTGATTTGCAAATGGAGACATAGGACAAGTCTTAGTGGTATGGTTAGAATGAGAACATATGGCACATACCTCGACTTGTTGTACTTGCTGAATTGGAGAGATATTGTGTGATGTCATTGCTTTCACAATCATGTCTAGCTTCCTTTCCATTGTCGCCATTTGAGATTGGACTCCATTGTTAATATTGACTTCATACACGCCCTTTCCTTTGAGTCCTTGCCTCCCTCGGGATGAGAATTGTTGGGAGTTCTCGCTCAAAGTCTCAAAGAGTTTTATGGCTTCTTCACTACTTTTCTCCATTAGCACTCCTCCACAAGCTGAATCTACAAGACTTTTGTTAGAATTATCTAAACCTTCATAGAATGCTTGTACCTGATCTTCTTGGGATAAGTTGTGATGTGGACATTTGATAAGTAGCTCATTGAAGTGCTCCCATGCCTCGAAGAAAAGATCTCCATCTTTTTGTTGGAAGGTCTGAATCTCCCTCCTCAATTGCCTAGTCCTTTGGGCTGGGAAGAATTTCTTTAAAAATTTTGTGGCCAACTCCTCCCAATTGTTAATAGAACCTGCAGCCAAAGAGTTCAACCACAACTTAGCATTGTCTTTTAATGAAAAAGGAAAGAGAATTAACCTGATATGCTCTGGAGTTAAGCCATGAATGTTTTGAGTCTTGCAAAGATCAAAGAAATCTCTTATGTGCAAGTATGGATCCTCGGAGGGTGTGCCTCTAAAATGTGGCAGCATGTTGAGCAAATGAGGAGATAAATTGAAGCTGCCTCGTGCATTTGGCTGGTAGGCGATGCATGATGGTTGATTGAGGTTTTGTGGAATAAAAGAGCTTTTCATTGGCCTTCTTGTCGGTGGATTTGCTATGATTTCTTCGGCCATCTCTGCAGAAACAGATTAGAATAGAAACTAAAACAAAAGTCAGATTTTTTTTTTTTTAGATGAAAATAAACAAAAATAACTAAACTAAAAGGAAAAACTTTTAAAAACACAATTTAACACAATCCCCGGCAACGGCGCCAAAAACTTGTTGTACAATTATCCACCTAAATAAATAGGCGAATAAATGCACGTTTTACTCGCAAGTGCACAAGATCAAAACAATAGTATAGACGGCAAATACGAGATCATTCACACGAGGATTGGTAAACTATGTTTAAAAAGTAATTCCTAAAAAGATATTGTTGAGTGGAACGAAATAAATGATTAAATTGAAATAATAAGAATAAAGGGTTAGGGCTTCGATATCCACCACTAATCATACTCAAATAAAGTACCAATATGCACAATGCTACAACCATATCATGATACTCACTGTTTGTCGGCCTAAGGGCATGGTATCTACTCCAAAAGCCATTGATTCCCCTAAGCAACGAATTAGGCATGGTATCTACTCTAATTCTTTTCTTTCTCAAAGGATTTAGCATGGTATCTACTAAGTTGTTCTTTGAGAAAGCATAAATCTATGGAAATCGACAAACACACTAAAACCTAGAACATGGTATCTATTCCGGTATTTCATGTTGATTACCCCAAGAATCCGCAATTGGTTCTTTTGTTACTCTACTAGGCCCAGGACTCGGTCATCCAAATTGACCTAGATAATAATCTACCATGTTATATGCATAAGATGATCAAACCATACATAACCCATATGAAGAACGAACAAAAACCGAGATAATACAATTAAGCATCAAAACATGAATTGTAGCAAGAAATTGAAACCTTAAAGAGACATGATTAGGGCTTCAATCGAGCCCTAACTAAAGTATTAGCTACACATAATTTGGATGAAAATCATCCCATAAGAAAATAACAAAGAAAAAATAAAAGAAAGAAAGAACTAAGAAAACCCTTCTTTGAAGCCTTTGATTCTTCTCCTCAAGCTTGTGTATTTGTTTTGGAGGACTTAGGGGAGTATTTATAGAGTTTAGGAGCAACCCTAATCAATTTCGTGCACCCTAGGAAGTCCAAGATTGAGTTGGGTCGGATTAACCCTCTTTCCAATCAGTTCTGCCGACTTCGGAGGTTCCAGCGCACGACGACGTCGAGCGTCAGGTGCCATGATGCAGCGCGCCAGCGCGCCATGGCGCTCGAGCGTCATTTGGGCGCTCGAGCGTCATGCGCTCGAGCGCCTTGGATGAAAAACTCTTGCTTGATATTTGTTCCTCTCTGAGTCCTCTTTCCAACGCACTTGACCGTGCCTTAATCCGAGTTTTGAGCTAAGAGTTATGGCCAAAATAGTGCAACAAGGTCAGATTTTCAGCAACTTTGCACAGTTCATGTGTTTGAGCTCGAGTTGATGGAATTGACTTCTTTTCTTCCAAAACCTACAAAATAAGGGAAAACACAAAAAACAACACAAACATCATATTATAATGAAACTAAGAGATTAACATATGTGAATTAAGGGGCTTGAATGTGTAACATTCAGCACATTATCAAAGCTAGCATTGTTATCTCTTGCAGACGAGTCTATGGAGTGCCAACTTGGCACAACACCAAAAAGAGTAAAAAGAGAGTAATACGATGGCGCATGACGCTCTACCACTAGATGGGTATCAGTCTCTGTCAGATCCACGACGGTTAGACCCTGCAACCCATAACACTTGCTTTCCAAAGCCAAAACAAGAACAACAATTATGAAAAAGAGGAGCAGGACCCGAGTAAAAAATTTCTCAAACTCCGTGCTAAAAAACCCAGAGTTAAACAACAATGGGCTACGCCACCAATTACACCACACTCGCTCCCGAGTGGCGCATCTCAATGCCGAACCATTCATGTTCACATCTGAGAAAAATTTCCCGGTAAGAGCTTCCATAAAAGCCAAATTTCATTTTAATATACTACTATGTTCATCGATTGCAGAGTCAAGATCCCGAGTTGCTCCTAGCATTAGACTCTCGAGAACCAAAATTTCTCGAGCATTCTCCTTGATCCCGGGGAGATACTTCGCAAGCTATGCCCGTCATCGAACAAACCAACAATATTTTCAAGTACACAACAAAGCGAGTCCTAAAACTAGCTCAAATATTTCGGAAATCTCTGAAATGAAGCTGGGATCGCCGTTGAAATGTTGTACAACCGAAAGAAAAAGAGTTGTCCTCAGCCAAGCCAGCTCAGAACTCTCTCTCAATGAAAGCACCGTCCATATTAGCGGTAACGAGATAGCTTATGTTTTACGACTGAATAGCTATCCTCCAAAATACAAGAATACAGGCTCAAAAAGCCGACCTAATAACCTCAACTCAAACGTCAGCAAGGTTTCAAGCTACTTCGGCTGTATCAATCTAGAGTCCAAGGATCCCTCCAAAAGATCATGAAGAATATAAAAAATAAATATCAGTGAGCAACAATTGAGATAAGTGATTACTTTCCTTTGTGTTCTTTCTCATTTTGAAATTTAACCCTCTAACACTATTTATCGAAGGCATTTCACATATGATAACTGTGGAACCTTTATATACCATCATTTATCTCATTCATATGATGTCTTACATTTCATTACTAATTTATAATATAGTTCGAGAGACCCGTATGGCTAGTGTCTGTCATTATGTGCAGATCCCAAAACAAAGGATGGACTATTGGCCGATTTGAAATGAAATGATGAAAACACTTTCCATTTCAGAATTCAGCCCCAAGCAATTAGATGAATCTTCTACTTGAGCAAATTCTGCACATGGTTGTGCATATCGATTATAGGCCACGAGAATCGTCCAATGATAAGTGCTGAATGTTATACATTCAAGCCACTTAATTCACATATGTTAATCTCTTAGTTTCATTATAATATGATGTTTTGTGTTGTTTTAGTGTTTTTTTCTTATTTTGTAGGTTTTGGAAGAAAAGAAGTCAATTCCATCAACTCGAGCTCAAAACACATGAACTGTGTAAAGTTGCTGAAAATCTTACCTTTGTGCACTATTTTGGCCATAACTCTTAGCTCAAAACTCGGATTAAGGCAAGGTCGAGTGTGTTGGAAAGAGGACTCAAAGAGGAACAAATCATCAAGCCAGAGTTTTTTCATCCAAGGTGCGTTCGAGCGCCCAAAATGACGCTCGAGCGCCATGGCGCGCTGGAAACGAGCGTCATGTCACCTGACGCTCGAGCGCCCAAAATGACGCTCGAGTGTCATCGTGCGCTGGGAACCTCTGAAGTCAGCAGAACTGAAATGGAAAGAGGGTAATCCGACCCCAACTCAATCTTGGACTTCCTAGGGTGCACGAAATTAATTAGGGTTGCTCCTAAACTCTATAAATACTCCCCTAAGTCCTCCAAAAAAAAAGACACAAGCTTGAGGAGAAGAATCAAAGGCTTCAAAGAAGGGTTTTTCTTAGTTCTTTCTTTCCTTTTAGTTTTTCTTTGTTATTTTCTTATGGGGATGATTTTCATCCAAATTATGTGTAGCTAATACTTTAGTTAGGGCTCGATTGAAGCCCTAATCATGTCTCTTTAAGGTTTCAATTTGTCTTGCTACAATTCATGTTTTGATGCTTAATTGATTTATCTCGGGTCTTTGTTCGTTCTTCATATGGGTTATATATGGGTTTGATCATCTTATGCATATAACATGTGTAGATTGTTATCTAGGTTAATTTGGATGACCGAGTCCTGGGCCTAGTAGAGTAACAAAAGAACCAATTGTGGGTTCTTGGGGTAATCAACATGAAAGATCGGAATAGATACCATGTTCTAGGTTTTACTGTGTTTGTCGATTTCCATAGATTTATGCTTTCTCAAAGAACAACTTAGTAGATACCATGCTAGATCCTTTGAGAAAGAAAAGAATTAGAGTAGATACCATGCCAAATTCGTTGCTTAGGGGAATCAATGCCTTTTGGAGTAGATACCATGCCCTTAGGCCGACAAACAGTGAGTATCTTGATATGATTGTAGCACTGTGCATATTGTTTACCTTATTTGAGTATGATTAGCGGTGGATATCGAAGCCCTAGCCTTTTATATTATTATTTCAATTCAATCATTTATTTCATTCCATTCAATAATATCTTTTTAGGAATTGCTTTTTAAACATAGTTTACCAATCCTCGTGGGAATGATCTCGTGCTTGCATACTAAACTATCATTTTGATCTTGTGCACTTGTGAGTAAAATGTGCATTTATTTGCCTATTTATTTAGGTGGATATTTGTACAACATCCAACAAAATCGGAAGCCTTGATAAGTCAAGCTTCACTTCCGGGAAAGTCATCTCAATGGCTATATTTTCACAAGCACAGTTAAAACATCGCTCATGTTCAGCATCGAGAAGAGACCACAAGCTGGTCCCTCACCATCGGGATTTGAACTTCCTCCGACTTCGGACCACACTTTTGAACACATGCGGCATTGGGGGGTACTTGTTTCAAATTTAATGTTGTTACATATCTTTCTTAACCATATAAATGCAGGGGAATAACTCATGGCATACAGAGATCATCCCCAAACTACAGGCATCTTAGCAGCTCGCTAGGACCTTGGGTATTATGCGGAACCTCTTATGAGAAGTCACCCTTCGAGCTAAACAGTTCTGAGAGCCAAAACTTCCAAAGGCCGCCTCCCAACTGAGTCTAAGAGTTGCCGCCAATATGATATATTGTTCAATGGACTATGAACAAACTTCATTAACAATTATTGAGCAAATTAACAACTTATTTGTGAATTTTAGGTAATTTATTTGACAACATGATTTGAGAGTGTAACGCCCCGGTTTCTATGCAATAGAACCGTAAGCAGAAACCTCCGGTTTCCACGTGACATTACTACCTCAGAGATCAGTCTCGCAGCGGATATATTTTTTTCTTTTAAAAACACTAGGGAACAACTGAATTACACAATAGGGCTGACTGAAATACCTCGTGAATTAAAATACGCTAGATGTTTTAATAATACAAACATGTGCATACCAGATGCACCAAATAAAAGATAGTTGCAGTATATGCCACAGACGGCATACAGTTGCAACATCACACTGTTTAGATATATTACAAACTATAATTAATAAAAACCAAAACATACAAAATACGAAGAGACATATATACAACAAAATGTTGTCTCTTCTGGGATATAGCACATCCCGACAAGTAGTAGTGCCTAATAGTCATCAAAGCTAACGAAGGGGTCTCCGCCTTCGTTACCTGCATCACAGTCTATGTAAACATGACATCATCACATTTATATAGGCAAACAAGTGAGTCTACTGCATCCCAAAATAAACAGGTAATTGAATTATTGAACAAGCATATGACAGATATAATGAATAATTTTTCATGCATCGTTGCGAAGGCTTTGTTTAGAGGAGAGAGGGAAAAATTTAAAATGGTTGAGGAAACATTATCATTTAGCTACGATAATGGTTTTAGAGACATTCATGAAAGTTTAAGAGATTTCGAGTCAAACTCTTTAGAAACTCTTCAGAAAAGGATTGTTTTCTGACGACCAATCTTGTAAGTATCAAAAACTAGGTCAAACGAACTCAGTTTTACTCAAACTGAAGCCCGTTGTGCTGTATCGAAACCCTCTACGACATAGTAGATTTTCGATAAAAGTCAATCCGTTGACCTTTTAAGCATAAGATGACTATTCATCGCTTACGTGGCACTTTTGACCCGGGCCTTATTTCTAAAATGGAGTTTCACCATTTGGATTTTATATCATAAATGGACTTATTTAGTATATAAATGGTTTTTACTTTGATTTGGTGAAATCGGAATTCAATTCCGAGGAGTTAACTTTTAGCCTAAAAACGAGCCTTAAAAACTCCAACTGTCGAATTTAGCTTTAAACTGCTAAATTCACTGAGTAGGGCCGGCTCATGGCTGATTTGGGAGCCTAGGGTATTGACACTGGCAGTGGGAGAGTTTGCTGGAATAAAGCACAAGAAGCCAAAAAAGTCATAAAGTTTATCTTGACTTTGAGGGCATTTTGGTAACTTGCATGGAAAGGTTGGTTCCATTGAACCTAGGCTATTTTGGACGTGGGATGCTGGCTGTCTAGAAGCTTGGCTTCTCCTATAAATGAGAAGAGCACTCAGAACCGAAATCACTCCCTTCTTGCACCAAACAGAAAAATTCCTCATTCATCTCACTCTCCACCCTCTCACGCACCTATGGGGTTTTTGAGCAATTCTTTCCAAACTGTCCAGAACTTATACACCAACCTTGCTTGAGGTGTCCAGAAGCTAACCAACCTTTAGAAGTCAATTGGAGTCTATTTGAGGTATGAAAGCTTCATCCTCCTCAAACAGCTTCAAAACCGGTTCAATAGAGGGGTGTTGGGGATTTTGTGGTTTTTTCACAACCTGTTTGCATGGGCTGTGTATGATCACTTAGGAGGGTTCTAAAACCATTTTGTATCATGTTTCCATTGATCTTTGGGCTTTGGAATCATGAGAAAACACCAAGAACTCATCCTACACCCATTCGGCCTCTATAGAGTATTTTTGGTGATTTTTGATGCTAATTGTTTTGCTAAGTATTTTGATGATATTTGATTTGTTTAAATATATTTGATGTATCTAATATGTGTTTGAAGTATGTTTGATTATTGGTTTTAGTTCAAGGATCCTAAAGTGCTCAAAAGACTAAAATATGGAAGCAGCGGAGCTTGTTTTAAAGGAAATGAAAAAGGTTTAAAATCAACCTATATATTGTTTGTTGGTTGGTTTTTTTAATCTTATAGTGGATAACACTCAATCTCATGCCTAAACGTTATGTGGCCCTGTCTTCGGCGGTATAGGCATGAACTTGAGCGAAATTGGCTATAAGAGATTCTTACATCTACTGTACTTATAACTCATAATAAGCCCTTACTAATAGGGACGTTTATGCAGTATTAACTCTTGTTTGTTAAATACTTTCTCGAATTATCCCTTACTTCGGTGGGGTATTCGAGTGCAATATTGGATGATTTACATTATTGTCAACGGGATCCTTATGGCATGTCCTCACTTATGTGGGATTTCATAAGTTAAATGCTTTGAAGAAATTTGGACAATATGTGAGATACTCACAAATATGACTTGTATATATGTAATGAGTATACGTATGGATAAATCAAGTAATGAAAATGAAGTGATGGATAATAATAAGGCTAAGAGCAAGGATCCTGAAGACTGACCAATTATTATTGATTGGGTCACTGATATATGATATTTGTGTATCCATATTGCTAGGCAGTGGTGGATTACTATTATTCTGCGGGGAAAAGGGTAAGTATGGAAGTACTTACTGGGGCTGACGCTGTCTTCTTTTATATTCAGTATTGTTTTATTCAGATGCATGTATTATAAACTGCTCATACATTACAACTACATATCTGTGAATTGGTAATGATGTGACATTTAGCTGGTGATGTGGCGGGGGAGAATGGCTGATCCAGTGGACAAAAAAAAAGGGGTCTTGTCCAGCGGTGATGTGCGGCGGGAGATGGCTGATCTAGTTGGCAAGAGCCTCGTCCTCTAAACCGGTAATAAGAATAGAGACTGGAATGTCCGTTCCAGTGCAACCATAATCAGCTAAGTAGGGGAGGTGTAACGTTCGCTAATCCGGGGTTGGCCCATTATGAGCTGAGTGTAATTTCATGTTGCATTAAGAA
>FXXK01000295.1:372766-418348 GCA_900184695.1 Betula pendula
GGGCGTTACAGAGAGCCACGCAAGCACCTCCGAGAACTACTCAGGTTTGACGTGGCTCCACCAAGAATATCACTCAAAGACAGCTTGTCCTAAGGCTTACATCGGAAACCAAAACTGAGGGGTATTCACTTTACTATTGTTATCTGCTTTTAATAACTGTGTAAGCGCAGGATAAAAGGCGTAAATTTGGATTTTACAGACCAACGTAAAAAAGGAAAAAATCATCTCTGAGTTCGATTGCCTGCGGTAATCAAGACTCTCAGAGGAAACAAAATCAGACATATCGGTATAGGGGAAAACACATACCTCTGCTTAGCACCAGCTCCCATACACACATTGCAGTCCCCTATTCTGTGCATTCAGTCCACAAAAATTGATTGTGCTCGAAACTCTTTCATGGTCGAAACGCCCATCTAGAAAGCTCCAGATTCCGAGCTATGCATCAAAATCCGTCAATCAGAAGATGGTCGAGCTCATTCAACATGGCCTATCTTGGCAACTTATTGACACCCAGTTTGACCAAAGAAAAACGGTTGACCACACAATTCGAGTGTCTCACAACAGTGGTATCTTCTACTATATAAGAAGGGCCAACTTTATTACTTACACATCACAGCTGATCTTTCAAAATTTTGTGAGTGCAGGTAAAATATTTTTTGAGCTACAACTCCAAAACCTCAAGGATCAAGAATCCCAAGAGAAGATCCCGAGGGTCAAAGTTCCAAACGCCAAAGGTTCAACAACTTTCGACAATCAAAATTGGGACCCGACCTGCTAGCTCCACAAGATGCACCAAGGATCAGTATATGGCAGCACCCTGACTGATCCTAGGCACATTAGTGACCGGTACATGGCAACACTCTGACTGGTCTCACAAGATGCCCTAATATGCGAAAAAACCGCAGGGCAACCTATTTAGGCCCGAAATCCGGGTCCACAATGATCGCTTGACTCTTCCAAGTGGTCGGCTCAGGCACTCCGCATCCATGGAGCGCCAAACATTTGAGGAAACATCATCGACAAGTACAAAATTTATCTCGAGTGCAAATATTTTTTCTACTAATAGATTTGGGATGTTTCCACCTTGTGTTTCCAATGATTTCAGGCAAACAGGTCAAAACGATCAAACACCCCGACCCTTGGAGCGCAAGCTTGAAGATTGAAGATCATGGTTCCGTCATTGAGGTCGCCACCGACCCCTTGACATGCCGAACCAAGATCGAATGATTCGTGCACCGTCATTGAGGTCCACGACCCTTTGACATGCCGTGCGTGCGATCCAAGATCGCCATTTTGGTTCCGTCATTGAGGTTGCCACCGGCCCCTTGACATGCCGAACCAAGATCGAAAGATCCGCGCACCGTCATTGAGGTCCACGACCCTTTGACATGCCGTGCATACGATCCAAGATCGCCATTTTGGTTCCGTCATTGAGGTCGCCACCGGCCCCTTGACATGCGAACCAAAGATCGAAAGATCCGCGCACCGTCATTGAGGTCCACGACCCTTTGACATGTCTTGCGTGTGATCCAAGATCGCCATTTTGGCTCTGTCATTGAGGTCGTCCCCGGCCCCTTGACATGCCGAACCAAGATCGAAAGATCTGCGCACCGTCATTGAGGTCTACGACCCTTTGACATGCCGTGTGTGCGATCCAAGATTGCCATCATGGTTCCGTCATTGAGGTCGCCACCGACCCCTTGACATGCCGAACCTGATATAAAGACCGAGGGAGTGCCCGGCCAACCGGGAGAGTACTCGGCACCCAGTGGAGGCATGAGAGCTTTGGATCCTCGCCTTCGACAATCCTCAGATATGAGAGCTCACAAGTCCTTGCTATCGACATGCAGTCTTGGTAAACCCTTTTCAGTTATTTATTCAATACATGAATATTTTTATATTTGATTATTGATATTATTATTTGCTTATTTGACCAACTTGGACCATAGTCTTATTACTAACGAGATAACCAGCGGCAAAGCTGCTATATGTCTTCTTGTCTTCAAGTTTCTACAGAAAGCACAGGAACATACGAAGCTCTCCTCAGTTATATAGGCAAAGTATCAGCCCAAACATCATCCATTGTGATCTGATAAGATCAATAGAGACCTTGATTCGGGTCAACTCGACAAGGAATAAAGCTTAAACAAGCTCGCCAACAATAATGCTAGCAATAGCCGAGTCGCAGGCTCGGGGGGTAAAACCCACACAACTTGACGGAAGTTCACACTTCCAAGATCGCAACTCCAGACATCTGACAAACGACACACCGTCCTCTCCAAGAAAAACAGAGGTAACCTAAATCATAAGCACACCAAAGATCCCTGATACCTGATCCTTTGGGCAAGTCAGCCATGGGGATCGGGGGGTAACTGTTGGGATAAAATATCATTTTTTATTATGGGCCCACATGGTTGACATGTGTAGGGCCAAGATGCAATGTTGACAAAAGTCAGATCTCTTTATATAGAAGAAGAAAGACCATTTGAAAGGGACTTTTTGGGACTTTTGGAATTTCTTCTCTTGGTTCTCTCTCTCTCTCTCAGACAGGAGCTCTCCATGAGAGCTCCGGCTCACTGATCCCCCCCTTTTAAAGGGAAAACTATGGCTCTCTCTAGAGCCCCATTTATTTTCTTCATTTTATATAAGCATGCTAACTTAAGCATCAGAGGGTCTTCGGCTCTGGCCGGGGACATTCTGATGACTCTTTATTTTGCAGATATGCCCCTCCCATGTCAGAGAGACCTGCTCTCAACTCAACCGTGCAGTGACTGTTAGGGTCGTCGGCTCAATGAAGAAGACGATCTAAAAATAGCACTAACAAACCCCATCACAGGTTATTGGATTGATCAACATGGAAAACCGGAGTAGATGCCATGCTCTAGGCTCCATGTGTTTGTCGATCTCCATAGTTTTATGCTTTCTTGTAGAACAACTTAGTAGATGCCATGCTAAATCCTTTGAGAAAGAAAAGAGTTAGAGTAGATGTCATGCCTAAATCGTTACTTAGGGAGATCAATAGCCTAAGGAGTAGATGCCATGCCCTTAGGTTGGCAAACATTGAGTATTTTGATATGGTTGTAGCATTGTGCATATTGTTTATCTTATTTGAGTATGATTAGCAGTGGATATCGAAGTCCTAGCCCTTTATTCTTATTATTTCAATTCAATATTTTTTCTCGTTTCATTCACAATATCTTTTTAGGGAATTCTCTTTAAACATAATTTATATCAATCCTCGTGGGAATGATTTTGTATTTGCCGTCTATACTATCGTTTTGATCTTGTGCACTTGCGAGTAAAACATATATTTATTCGCCTATTTATTTAGGTGGATATTTGTACAACAAGTTTTTGGCGCCATTGCCGAGGATTGCATTAAAATTGTGTTTAAAAGTTTTTCCTTTTACTTTTGTTATTGTTGTTAATTTTCATCTTAAAAAAAAAAAAAAAGGTTTGACTTCTGTTTCAGTTTCTGGTTTTCTATTATGTTTTAAGGGGGATCGAGCACACCATTCAGAGGGCTCGAGCGTAGTACTTCGCTCAAGCGCTTTTTACAAGAGCTCAAGCGCTTCTTTTCAGACAGCAATACTGAAGCTGCTGCACACTATAAAAACCAAATTTTCACATGCAAGGTCGTCGATCTCAGAATTTAGCTGTTATTCCATATGATCCAGAGATCGAACGCACTATTCACCAACCTCAAGAGCAAAGAGACAACTCCGAAACAAAAGTAGAATTCAAAGTTGAAGAAGAGATGGCAGAAGCACGTGTAGAAAATCAGCCTGAGCGAAAGCCGATGAAGAGTTCCTTCATTCCACAGAATCTCAATCAACCTTCATGCATTGTTTTCCAACCGAATGTGCAGAACAATTTTAATTTGTCGCCTCACCTGCTCAATATGGTTCCACACTATAGAGGCACACCTATGGAGGATCCTTATCTACACATTCGAGACTTCTTTGATCTTTGCAAAACGTAGAACATCCATGGCTTAAACGCAAAAGGAATCAGGTTAATTCTCTTTCCTTTTTCTTTAAAGGATAATGCTAAACTTTGGTTAAACTCTTTGGCTGCAGAATCTATTCACACTTGGGAGGAGTTGGCAACAAAGTTTCTTAAGAAATTCTTCCCAGCCCAAAGGACAAGACAATTGAGGAGGGAGATTCAGACCTTCCAACAAAAAGATGGAGACCTTTTCTTCGAGGCATGGGAGCACTTCAATGAGTTACTTCTCAAATGCCCACATCACAACTTATCTCAAGAAGATCAGGTACAAGCATTCTATGAAGGTTTAGATAATTCTAACAAAAGTCTTGTAGAGTCAGCTTGTGAAGGCGTGCTGATGGAGAAAAGTAGTGAAGAAGCCCAGAACTCTTTGAAACTTTGAGCGAGAATTCTCAACAATTTTCATCCTGAGGGAGGCAAGGACCCAAAGTGTGACGCCCAAGGAATTCTAAATCTCTTAAACACATTATTAAACTAAATGATATATGTTGTGGAAACATTATCATTTAGCTATGATAATGGTTTTAGAGACGTTCATGAAGTTTAAGAGATTTCTAATTAAAACTCTTTAGAATCTCTTCAGAAAAGGATCGTTTTCTGACGACCAATCTTGTAAGTATAAAAAACTAGGTCAAACGAACTCAGTTTTACTCAAACTGAAGCTCGTTGTGCTTGTATCGAAACCCTCTACGACATAATAGATTTTCGAAAAAAAAAGTCAATCCGTTGACCTTTTAGGCATAAAGATGATTAGTCATCGCTTATGTGGCACTTTTGACCTAGACTTTATTTCTAAAATCGAGTTTCACCATTTTGATTTTATATCATAAATGGACTCTATTTAGTATATAAATGGTTTTTACTTCAGTTTGGTGAAATTAGAATTCAATTCTGAGACAGTTGACTTTTGACCTAAAATCCGGGCCTTAAAACCTCCAATAGTCGAATTTAGCTTAAAACTGCTAAATCCATTAGGTAGGGCCAGGTCTTCATTGATTTGGGGGCCTAGGGTATTGACACTTGGCAGTGGGAGAGGTTTCTAGAAAGAATGCACTAAAAGCCAAAAAAAAGTCATAAAGATCTTGGCCTTAGGTAGATTTTTTGGTAACTTGCATGCAAGGATAAGGTTCCAATGAACCTAGGCTGATTTGGACGTGTATGCTGGCCATCTAGATGCCTTGGCTTCTCCTATAAATGTGAGATGATCCCCAGCACCGAAATCACTCAGCCCTTGCACCCAAAAACAGAAAAATCCCTCATTCATCTCACTCACACCCTCTCACGGCACCTAGGGGGTTTTTGAGCAAATCTTCTCCAAACTGTCCAGAAATTATACACAACCTTTCTTGAGGTGTCCAGCAGCTAACCCAACCTTTAGAAGCAATTTTGGAGTCCATTTGAGGTATGAAAGCTTCATTCTCTTCAACTAGCTTCAAAAACCGGCTCAAATGAGGGGTGTTGGGGAATTTTTGAGTTTTTCACAACCTGTTTGCATGGGCTGTGTATGATCACTTAGAGGGTTCTAAACTATTTTATATCATGTTTCTATTGATCTTTGGGCTTTGGAATCATGAGAAAACACCAAGAACTCATCCTACACCCATTCGGCTCTATATGAGTATTTTTATGTGATTTTTATGCTAACCGGTTTTGATGGTTTCCTTTGCTTTAATTTGATGTATCTAATATATATTTGATGTATATTTATCATTGGTTTGATTCAAGGATCCTATATGCTCAAAAACTAAAAGGGAAGTAGGCGGAACTTGTTTTAAAGGAATATGGAAAAGGTTTATAGAACTTGTAAAATCAACTTATATATTGTTTGTTAGTTGTCATTTTTATCTTATTATTAACTCTCAACTTCATGTCTAAATACTATGGTGGCCTTGCCCTTCGGTGTATAGACGTGGGGTTCTTTTATGATATGGCTCTTTTAATCTTATAGTGGATAACACTCAATCTCATGTCTAAACGTTATGGTGGCTTTGCCCTTCGACGGTATAGGCATGAACTTGAGTGAAAATTGGCTATAAGAGATTCTTTCAATATTGTACATATAACTCATAATAAGCCCTTACTAATAGTGGGGACGTTTATGCAGTATTACCTCTTGTTTCTTTAAATACTTATCTCGAATTATGCTCTTACTTCATTGGGGTATTCGAGTGCAATATTGGATGATTTACATTATTGTCAACGGGATCCTTATGGCATGTCCTCACTTATGTGGGATTCCATAAGTTAAATGCTTTGAATAAATTTATGGACAATATGTGAGAATACTCACAAATATGACTTGTATATATATATGAGTATATGTATGGATAAAATCAAGTAATGAAAATAAAGTGATGGATAATAATAAAGGCTAAGAGCAAAGATCCTGAAGACTGACCAATTATTATTGATTGGTCACTAATATATGTTATTTGTGTATCCATATTGCTAGGCAGTGGTGGATTACTATTATTCTACGAAAGGAAGAGTAAGTATGGAAGTACTTACTGGAGCTGACGCTGTCTTCTTTTATATTCAGTATTGTTTTATTCATATGCATGTATTTTAAACTACTCATACATTACAACTATATATTCTGTGAATTGGTAATGATGTGACATTTAGCTGGTCGGTAGCAGGGGTGTGAGGGTTGATCCAGTGGACCTCGGGTCCCTAAATTCGGTAATAAGAACTAACGTTGGGACTCGGTTCCAGGTGCAAACCAGTAATCTATTTAAGTGGGGAGGTGTAACGTTCGCTAATCCGGGGTTGGCCCATTATGAGCTGAGTGTAATTCCATGTTGCATTAAGACTAAATAAAGCCTTCACAACGATGCATGAAAACCCATTCATTATATCTGTCATATGCTTGTCCAATAATTCAATTACCTGTTTATATTGGGATGCAATAGACTCACTTGTTTGACTATGTAAATGTGATGATGTCATGTTTACATAGACTGTGATGCAGGTAACGAAGGTGGAGACCCCTTCGTTAGCTTTGACGACTATTAGGCACTACTTTGACAAGATGTGCTATATCCCGGAAGAGACATCATTTTGATATATATATGTCCCTTCGTATTTTGTATGTTTGGTTTTTATTAATTAAAGTTTGTAATATATTTAAACAGCGTGATATTGCAACTGTATGCCGTCTGTGGCATATACTGCAACTATCTTTTATTTGGTGCATCTGGTATGTACATGTTTGTAATATTAAAACATCTAACGTATTTAATTCACGAGGTATTTCAGTCAGTTCTATTGTGTAATTTAGTTGTCCCTAGTGTTTTTAAAAGGAAAAAAATATATCCGCTGCGAGACTGATCTCTGAGGTAGTAATGTCACGTGGAAACCGGAGGTTTCTGCTTACGGTTTTATTGCATAAAAACTGGGGCGTTACACAAAGGAAAGGGCATGTACGAAGTCAATATTAACAACAGAGTCCAAAATCAGATGGCTACCATGGAGAGGAAATTGGACATGCTAGTGAAAGCCATGACTTCTCAAAATATCTCTCTAGTTGCACAAGTTGAGGTATGTGCCATATATTCCCATTCTGACCACACCACTGAGACTTGTCTCATGTCTTCATTTACTATTCAGGAGCAAGTGAACTATGTGGGACAAAACAATTTTCCTCAGAAGAACAATCCATACTCCAACACTTACAATGCAGGGTGGCACAACCACCCCAACCTCTTATGGAGTAAAGATCAGAATGTGCAGAATCTACAAGGGCAGCAAAGAAATTTCCAGTAGGGGAATAATTATCAGGTTCCACCATAAGTGATGCAACCCAATCCAGAGTAGAAAAAAAATGATCTTGAAGGAGCCATACTTCAGTTCATAACTGTACAGCAACAGACTAATGCTCAAACTAGTCTATCTATTCAAAAATTGGAAGAAACAACTAGCCAAGCCATTCAGAGATTGGAAACACAAGTGGGGTAGATGGCCAAGGAGATGAGCGAGAGAAAGAGGGGCGAATTTTCAACCTAAACAATACCCAATCCAAGAGGACATGAGAAGGTCAATGTTGTGACATCTCTCAGGAGTGGTGAGGTCATTGATAACAAGGTGAGAACAGAAAAGGAAGTAGAAGCACCTTCAACAACAGCCACAACCTCCAAAAAGGTAATTGAGAGGGAGTATGTGACATTGCCACCATTCCCTCAAAGGTTAGTGAAGCCTAAGAAAGAAAAACAATTGCTGGATGTTTTTGAAACTTTAAAGAAAGTTGAAATCAATATTCCTTTACTTGATGCAATTAAACAGATTTCATCTTATGCCAAGTTCTTAAAGGATTGTTGTACTAACAAGAGAAAGTTTCAGGAGCATAAGCAAGTTGCATTAACCGAGGAGGTAAGTGCGGTTTTGTTAAGAAAGTTTCCACTTAAGCTGAAAGATCCAGGTAGTTTTACTATCCCATGCAGAATTGGTGACAAACTTTTTGACCGTGCTTTGTTAGACTTGGGGGCAGGTATCAATTTACTACCTTATGAGGTTTATCAGAAATCGAGTTTGGGGGAACTTCAACCAACCTCAATTACATTGCAATTGGCCGATAGAAGCATCAAGCGACCGAGAGGTATTTTAGAAAATGTCTTGGTCAAGGTAGATAAATTTATTGTGCTTGTTGATTTTGTTGTCCTGCATATGGAAGAATCACCCATGTCATCGTCCTTACCCATTATTTTAGGTAGATCCTTCATGAGCACTGTTGATACTAACATATGTGTTAAAAAGGGTATTATAAGCATGAAAGTAAATGGGGAAAAGGTCGAGTTCAAAATGTTTGATGCAATGAAGTTACCACAAGATAATCATGAGTGTTTCAATATTGATGTGGTACAAAATACTGCTAAAGAAATTTTTCAAGTACACAGCATTGATCCCTTGGAAGTTGCCATGACTCATAAGCTCACAGAGCCGGAGCATGAACGTGTTATCGACATCATTGATGCCACGCACTCCTTTGAGGTTTCTACACCTCATCTAAGAAGGTACACACTTCCCTTTGAAACTCTTGTGCCTACTAACACTACTCTTGATCCTTTTATTGACAGGGCACAGAGTTGGTGTTGAGGCATGTTCAACAAAAGAACCAAGAAATATCCTGATAAGCAGCTTGTCAAGAAGGAGTTTTATGTGGGACAAAAGGTGTTGATATATAATTCAGAATTAAAACTCTTTCCTAATAAGCTAAAGTCTCGGTGGTATGGTCCTTATGATGTCACCAAAGTTTTTCCTTATGGAGCTGTGGAGGCTTATTGCAAAGAGAAAAATCAAACTTTCAATATGCATAGACACCGGGTGAAGCCTTATATGGAGACGGACGTTCAGTTCAGAGATGAGGATGTGGCCCTTCAATTTGTCCAGCATATTACTTGAGAGTCACACAGTTTGGCTGAAGATAATAAACTTAGCACTACTTGGGAGGTAACCCAAGAAAAAATGAGAAGTACTGAAGCTACTGAATGCACTAAAAAGCCATATCCTTTAAAAATTTTTGTTTTATTTTTCATTTTTGTTTCATTTTCTGTTGATTGTTGTTAGTTCTATTTTGTTTTTAGTTTTCCTTTGTTTTGTTTTCAAAGTTTTGTTTTTCAGGACAAGTGTGCTTACATTCAAGTTTGGGGGTATGCTATAAGTCATGCCTCCCTACTCAGCTTTCTCGTCTACCTGGTATGATCTTTCTATTTTTCTCTACACATTGAGGACAATGTGTAACTCAAGTTTGGGGATATGGGAGACACACACACACTTTGTCCATATATATATATTTAACAAAATTGCAAATTCTTGTTATTCTTATGAATTTGGTTGATCTGGAACTGTGATTTGAATTTCATTGGCGAGCTTAGAATGTTGAACACATGATCATTGTTGCTTACCTTTGGCATCTGAGCATTTACTTGTTTCAATTCGAATTGCCACGAGCACATCAACACAAAGTTTGTGAGGTATGACATGTGAACCTGATTGTGTATGCTTTCAATGTCTTGGGTGAAGCTGGGTGACTTGTTGGATGGATACCTTGGCATAATAATAATAATAATAATAATAATAATAAAG
This sequence comes from Betula pendula, assembly GCA_900184695.1. Classification (NCBI taxonomy): domain Eukaryota; kingdom Viridiplantae; phylum Streptophyta; class Magnoliopsida; order Fagales; family Betulaceae; genus Betula; species Betula pendula. Next base: position 382,856 of record FXXK01000295.1, read on the forward strand.
ACTATTTTCGAAGCTTTCACTGAGTAATTGGACTTTTTGCCTCACCAAGTAATGAATGTTCACGTCAAAATGTGAGAATTTTGATTGGTTAAAAAAAAAAGACCATTTTTTAAGCTTTCACTGAGTAACTGGACTTTTTGCCTCACCAAGCAATAAATGTTCACGTCAAAAGGTGAGAATTTTGGATTGGTTAAAGTTATGGCTAGTTTAGTTCTGTAGCCTTTTTTTAGTCGAGTTAACATTCGCTAAAAGGGTCAATTAGAAAGCTTAAGGAAACTGAGCATTGCACAGCCTGACCAAAAAGAAAAAAAAATGTCATGGTTATTCAATCCGATGGGGACCTTAGTCAACTTTGAGATATTGAGTCATTTCACATCAGAATTAATTTAAATCCTCATGGTTATGTGTTTGTTCACTTTACACTGAATTGAACTTGTAAAATCTCAGCTTGTCATTTGTGAGTGGTTAGACTTTGAAATTCCAATTCATTTTGAAGATGAAGTTTATCCTCTTAAGCTTGCTAATGAATGAGAATCGTGGTTGTTTGTGATACTTTAGTCTTGGAGATAACATGAATTGTGCATAATGTTTGTGGGTATCATTCATGTTAAACCCTCACTAGGGGTTTAAAAGGCTTGTTGCATACACTAAATGCAATCATGTTTCCCACAACAGAGGAGGTAGAGTAGTTGTCATTTATTTTCAGTTTTGTATTGCTAAGAGACTAGCAATATGTAAGTTTGGGGGTGTGATAAGTGCTTAATGTTACACATTCAAACCCCTTAATTCACATATGTTAATCTCTTAGTTTCATTATAATATGATGTTTTGTGTTGTTTTTGTATTTTTCCCTTATTTTGTAGGTTTTGGAAGAAAAGCACTCAATTCCATTAAGTTCCAGGCTCAGAGGACATGTTGGAGAAAAGCTGAAGAACTTGGCTCGAGCCATATCTATATTTAGCTCGAGCCACTTTGCGCGCTAGAATGCTGAAGTCGGCAGAACCCAATTTGGAAAAATCTTAAACCTACTTCAACTCGATTTTGGACTTCCTAGGGTGCAAGAAATTGACTAGGGTTGTTCCTAAACTCTATAAATACTCCCTTAAGCCCTCTAAAACAAAGACACAAGCTTGAGGAGAAGAATCAAAGGCTTCAAAAGAAGGGTTTTTCTTAGTTCTTTCTTTCTTTTTAGTTTTTTTTTTTTTGTTATTTTCTTATAGGGATCATTTTCATCCGAATTATGTGTAGCTAATACTTAGTTAGGGCTCGATTGAAGCCCTAATAATGTCTCTTTAAGGTTTCAATTTGTTTTGCTACAATTCATATTTTGATGCTTAACTTGATTATTTTCGATTTTCTTGAATTCCTCACATGTATGTGTTTGATCATCATATGCTTGTAGCTATTGGATATGTTATTTAGGTCAATTTGGATGGTCGAGTCCTGAGCCTAATAGAGTAACAAAAGAACCCCATCACAGGTTCTTGGATTAATCAACATGGAAAACCGGAGTACATGCCATGCTCTAGGCTCCATGTGTTTGTCGATCTCCATAGTTTTATGCTTTCTTGTAGAACAACTTAGTAGATGTCATGCTAAATCCTTTGAGAAAGAAAAGAGTTAGAGTAGATGCCATGCCTAAATTATTGCTTATGAAGATCAATAGCCTAAGGAGTAGATGTCATACCCTTAAGTTGGAAAACATTGAGTATCTTGATATGGTTGTAGCATTATGCATATTGTTTACCTTATTTGAGTATGATTAGCGGTGGATATCGAAGCCCTAGCCCTTTATTCTTATTATTTCAATTCAATATTTTATCTCGTTTCATTCACAATATCTTTTTAGAGAATTCTCTTTAAACATAATTTATACCAATCCTCGTGGGAATGATCTCGTATTTGCCGTCTATACTATCGTTTTGATCTTGTGCACTTGCGAGTAAAACGTGCATTTATTTGCCTATTTATTTAGGTGGATATTTGTACAACAGCTGGGTACCTCGAATACCCAAAACATGTTCATCATAGGTAAGCTCAAGAAAATCGATCTTGCCGCTTTACCTCTTTACAAACCCGTTACTCTTCACAAACTCGATTCCCACAACCTAACAGTCAAGCCCCTAACAAGTTTTTTTTTTGTGAAACAAAAATAGAAAAAATAGGAAAAGCGTGTAGTTAAAATAGGAAAAAAAACGTTATTTTACCAAATTTTAGCTAAATATTTACTAAGTCAAACGGAAATCGTCCTAGTCACATTCCAATCAAAAACATTCTTGTACAAACATTTAAGCAAAAAAAAAAAAATCCACTCATTTCGCAACCAACTTGGCTCTAGCGTGGCCTCAATTTATTTGAAATTGTTTGGTAATGCCAAGATGCGCCATAAGAAACCAAATGTGAGTGAGGAGCTCCCTACCTTTGGCAAGCTGTTGAGCATGATAATATCCACTACAGTGACCAGCAATATAACCAAGAATCTCAATCCACACGTTACAAACAAACTCCCACTTCTTCTCTATATTCCATATCTCTGTCTCCACCATTTTCTACAATCAACGTGCAAGCCTTCGTCCATCAGATAGCATGGATTTGCTCATGATGTCCCATTTGACCTTACCTGAGCGCCACATGTGTACGACACCTAGGCGTATCACAGGTGGTACTTATACTTTATATGCCACGTGTAATATAAAAAAAATAATAAAAATAAAAACTTAAAAGAAAAAAAAAATTCTATAGTTTGGGGTGACTGGCCACCCCCGTTTGAGCCTGGGGTGGTGCCACCCCCAACTTACAAAAAAGGGTAGTTGAAACCACTCCAAAGAGCCAATGGAGGTGGCTGAACCACCCGCAAGGCTCTTGGGGATGGTTCGGCAACCCCAACTCGCAAATGGGGTGGTTTCAACCACCCCAAGAGCCTTGGGGGTGGCTTGGCCACCCCTGTTTGACATGGGGGTGGTTCGGCCACCCCCGTTTGACATGGAGGTGGTTCGGCCACCCCTAGACCAGCCGGTCTAGGGTGGCCGAAACCACCCCAGGCCCAAACGGGGGTGATTGGCCACCCCATTGGCTCTTGGGGGTGGTTTCGACCACCCCTTTTTTGGAAGCTGGGGGTGGCCGAACCACCCCCATGGACCATGGGGTTGGTTCGGCTACCCCATAGCCAAAATGGGCCACCCCCAAACTATAGAATTTTATTTTATTTTTAAAAGTTTTTTAGGTTTTTATTTTATTTTATTATTTTTTATATCACACGTGGTATATAAAGTATAGGTACCACTTGTGATACGTCTAGGTGGCGTACATACATCAAGAGTTTGGAGTTCTTCAAGCTCTTGAAGATCTTGGAGTTCTTGTTGTTCATGACGTTCTTGATGTTCTTCACGTTCTTCATCAACTTCGAAGATCATCAACAACAAAGATGCAAAGGTGAATTCAAATAGCCGTAAATGCCTAAGGAGAGGCCGACAAGATTTGTAAATAAATCTAACTTGCGTTTTACTTTAATCTTGAGAAAATCAAAAGCATGTTCATCTTAAAGTTTATTTCGATCCTAGATCAGTTTAAAGTATTTATATTCCACTGTGAAATGTTTTTTGATAACATGATGCATGATTCCCAATAATTGATATCAGAGTGATTTTCAAGAAACATGTTTAATAACATGTGAGTATCTAATCTGGAATGTTTCAAGTCAATGGGAGCACGTTCGGTATTTTATTTATAGTTTACTGTGAAACAGTATTGTTGTTGTATTTTATAGTAGGGGTTGCTGTAATTTCGAATGTTTTCTAATGCCTTAAACAAGTGCTAAAATTATTTGGGGATTGTTTTCTACAAGAGAAAATCGTGGTTGATGCAATGGAAAAATCGAATTTAAGTTTCGTATTTTCTTCGAACAATTTTTTATCCGTTTTTCATTCGTTGACAGAATCTGTTTTTCAATTTTACAGTCGCGACTGTTTTGTTTTAATTTTTCTGCATGACTTATTTATGCTTAAAAATTAAAGTAAATATTGATTTCATATGTAAAGAAGTTGGTTAATGTGTTGGAAAAGTTGGATTAGTGTTTTGAATTTTTTCTAAACACAGTTTCAAAATTTTCAAAAGTTGAATTAGTGGTTCCACCCCTGAATTCTGGAATTTTAAATTCCTAGTACATGGTTAAACTTGTAGGATATTCTTTTGGTGCATAATCATGGAAAGAAATTTCCTTGATTATGAAATATGATTATAAGTGGTATATAACATATTTGCGATCAAAAGAAAACAGGTTTTCAAGTTTATTAGATGTATTTTGTAAAGGGTAGAACTTAAAATTTAAGTTCTTAAGTTTAAAAATACATGTTGTCTTGATTTTTGAGTGCATGGTTTGCATGTTATCAATGTCAATTAATGTTTGTTTTTCATTGAACCATGCATGCATTAATGTTTTGATGTTTAATTGCATGATGATTTAATCACCATACATGCAAGGACGTGAGTTTCACTTATGACCTGGCAATAGATAATAGTCATGAATTGTGTTAGTGCAATTTTGATGTCGTCTTCCTCCATGGGTCAACGACCCTAATAGTCACTGTACGGTTGAACTGAAAGAGGGGCTCCCTTAGCATGTGTGGAGCATATTTGCAAAATAGAGAGGTCATCAGAATGTCCCCGGCCGGAGCCGACAACACTCTGATGCTTAAGTTAGCATACTTATATAGAGTGAGAAATAAATATGGAACTCTAGAGTCAACCAAAGTTCTCTCTGTAAGGAGAGAATGTAGAGGATGGTGTCTGTGTGAGAGCACTCGTGGAGAGCTCTTGAGATAGAGAGGGAGAGAGAAATAAGCCCCTTTCAAATGGTCATACCTTGTCTATATAGAGGGATCTCACCTTTTGTCCAAATTGTATCTTGGCCATACATATGTCAAGCATGTGGGCCCATGCTGTAAAGTGATATTTTATCCCCAATAGTTGCCCCCCGATCCCCATGGCTGACTTGCTCAAAGGGTCAGGTATCAAGGATCTTTAATATACTTGTGATTGGGGTTACCTCTGTTTTTCTTGATGAGAACAGTGTGTCGTTTGTCGGATGTCTGGAGTAGCGATCTTGGAAGTGTGGATGTCTGTTGAATCGTATAAGTTTTACCCTCCAACCCTGCGACTCGGTTATTGCCTGCGTGGTTGCTGGCGAGCTTGTTTAGGCTTTATTCCTTGTCGGGTTGACCCGAGGCAAGGTCGCTGCTGATCCTATTAGATCGCAATAGATGATATTCGGGCTGATATTTTGCCCATGTAACTGAGGAGAGCTTTATATGTTTTGGTATTTCTTGTAGAAACTTAAAGACAAAAAAGACATGTAGCAGCTTCGCTGCTGGTTATTTTGAGAATAACAGGACTTTAGTCCAAGTTAGTCAATAAGCAAATAAAAATATCAATCATCAAATATAAAAATATTCTTGTACTGAATTAATAACTGAAAGGGGTTTACCAAGACTGTATGTTGATGGCAAAAGCTTGTAAGCTCTCATGTTTAAGGACTGTCGAAGACGAGGATCCAAAGCTCTTGTGCCTCCGCTGAGTGCCGAGTACTCTCTTGGTCTTTAGTCCAAGCCCGTGCACCAAGAGACCAGAGTCTCCTGACGAGAAGATTGGTCTTCTCTTCGAGCCCGTGCACCAAGTGGTTGGAACCCCTTAACTAGGACATCGGTCTTTATGTCAAGTTCGTGTGCCAAGAGGTTAAGACCTCTGTGACTAGAACATGATTCTCAATGTCAGGTTCGTGCGCCAAGAGGTTAAGACCTCTGTGACTAGAACACTGATTCTCAATGTCAGGTTCGTGCGCCAAGAGATTAAGACCTCTGTGACTAGAACACTGATTCTCAATCTTCAAGCTTGTGCTCCAAGAGACTGGGATCTCTAGCTGGGGCTCTAGATCAGCATGTCAGGTTCGTGTGCCAAGTGGTTAAGACCTCTGTGACTAGAACACTGATTCTCAATGTCAGGCTCGTGCACCAAGAGGTTTAGACCTTTGTGACTAGAACACTGATTCTCAATGTTAGATTCGTGCGCCAAGAGGTTAAGACCTCTGTGACTAGAACATTGATTCTCAATGTCAGGCTCATGCGTCAAAAGGTTAAGACCTCTGTGACTAGAACACTGATTCTCAATCTTCAAGCTTGTGCTCCAAGGGTCGGGATGTTTGATTGTTTTGACCTGTTTGCCTGAAATTATTGGAAACACAAGGTGAAAACATCCCAAATCTGTTAGTAGAAAAAATATTTACATTCGAGATAAATTTTGTACTTGTTGATGATGTTTTCTCAAATGTTCAACGCTCCATGGATGCGGAGTGCCTGATCCGACCACTTTAAGGAGTCAAACAATCATTATGGACCCGAATTTCAGGCCTAAATAAGCTGCTTTGTGGTTTTTCCGCATATTAGGGCATCTTGTTAGACCAGTCGGGGTGTTGCCATGTACTGGTCACTTATGCGCCTAGGAACAGTTGGGGTGCTGCCATGTACTGATCCTTGGTGCGCTTGGTGGAGCTAGCAGGTTGTGTCCTGCAAAAGCTCAAAATATATAGAAAACGTGGCAGCATCTTTGCTGCTAGTTAGTCCACGCATAAAAAGACTGTAATCTCGATCAACCCAATTAATTGGGCGATAAGTAATAATGATCTCATGTATCAATATTTGATTATTGCAAGTAATTGGCACGTGAAATAATTAGTAAAAGTTTTACCCAAATTTTGATTGTCGAAAGCTATTGAACCTTTGGCGTTTGAAACTTTGGCCCTCGGGATCTTCCCTTGGAATTCTTGATTCTTAAGGTTTTGGAGCTGCAGCTCATAAGATATTCAACCTGCGCTCACACAATTTTGGAAGATCAACTGCGATGTGTAAGTAATAAAAGTGGGCCTTTCTTATATGGTTGAAGATGCCACTGTTGTAAGACACTCAAACTATAAGTTCAACCATTCTTCCTTGTTGAACTGGGTATCAATAAGTTGTCGGGATATGCCATGTTGAATGAGCTCGGCCATCTTCTGATTGATGGATTTTGTTGCACAGCTCGGAATCTAGAGCTTTCTAAATGGGCACTTCAGTCATGAAAGAGTTCCGAGCATAATCAATTTTTGTGGACTGAATGTGTGGAATAGGGAGCCCTGACGTATGTTGGACCGCCGTCAATTTTGGTTTGGGAAACTTTTCCGATGTTATTTCCCTCCACTGGCGAGGAACGTGAATTTTAGGCAAGCGGCCCCGCAGAATGTTGGGAAGCGCCCATCCTAACCCGGAGACAAAGAAGAAAGAATTCTCGAAAACAGGGTTACCGCTCCATGTACTAGGAGTCAAAAAGAACCTCTTGTTTCGAGCCTGAAGGGTCCAAGTGTGGCCGTACCTGACCGGAGCAAATAAGTTCAAAAATTCCGGCACGGAAAGATGGACGCCTTCCCCCAGAATCATTGGCCACGCTACACAGCAGGCGATTACATTCTGCCACCCGTTTGGTTTCAATTGGGTCGGTGCCATTCTTAGGGTGTGTAAAATTTCACGAACCACGAGAGGAAAAGGAAGAGTAAGTTCGGCTTTTAGGGCCTTCTCAAAGATGCACACCTCGTTATCCAGAACGTTCCCATCAATGCCTTCGTTCGGTTCGGGAATTCGAATGCTTACATCGTTTGGGATCTCGTAAGTCTCCCTCAGCCTTTCAACATCCTTCGGCTTTAGAGAGGATCGCCATTTAGAAGGGGCACCAGAGGTGTCGAGCCTTGACGACTTCGTCATGGAATCCGAAAGAAAAGTTATGAACTGAAGGTGAGAAGCGTGAGATCTGTTGCTGTAAAAATCGAAGAAAATATAGCAACGAGAAGGAATCCTCAACAGAGAAGATAAGATGGAATCTTCTCCGTATGAACGTACTTATACACATCAGAATGGATACGTCTTGGAAACGCATGGAAGAGGAGCAAACATGTGGAACTATTTAGGAGGGAGGCGCGACATCCGAGATACCTTGAAGAGCGAATCGACGAAATGTTAATCGTCGGTTCATTTCATAAAGAAAAAACACTCCCGCCATTCTCAGCGCATAATGCGAGGGGTTTTGGGGGGTAACTGTAGGGAATTGGGCCTGAAAAGGTAAATAGCCTAAATCCCGCCTACTTGCCCAGTTGGCAGAAAAAGGTTCAGGCCTATATGACGATTGGCCGAACTTCCATGGTTCGGTCACACCCTTTGGGGACTGAAGAGACTCTGGTTCGGTTCCCAACAGAAAGCCATAATGAATCTTGATGAAGAAAAGACAAGGTCTATTAAGACATGCATTTAAGGAAGCCGACCTTGAGTCACACCCTCGCGTATCTCCAAGACACACCAGCTCCAGGGACGTGATTGATGTAACTTGTGAACTGAGGCTTAGACATCATGGACCAACACCCGTCTAACACCTGGCATGACTTTTACAGGCCGGTATGGGCTTGGGAGAAAAAGGGATAGCCTAAGGGGCCCACCGCATCGAGCTCATTAAATAAGCATCGGGGAGCACGTCATCATAAAATGGGTAAAAGCTCATCTATTAGGTAAGTAACACAATCGAAAATATACTAAGTCAATCTTGCTAGAATCAACTCTGAGAACCGAATTGATTTAGGCATCGGAGCTATTTCTGCCGGACACCCCCGGCAAGCTCTTGTGTCTGATCTTTCTTTGTTTGCAGATCCACGTGTCATCGGATTCAAAAACTATCCCAACAAATTTAATCTATGATTATGGCACCACTAATTTGTGGAGACCATATCGCTACATAGGTGCAATAAATGGTGTAAAATTTGGAAAGCGAATGCTTTTACAGTTCACTGAAAAAGGGAATTACTTAAAAAAATACTCGCTTTGCTACTTATTGCTTCCAAGAAATTTACACGTTTGATGGCGCTTTTTGGGTGCTTTTTAATTTGTTTGAACTTTTCCACGCGTTTTGCAAACTAATCCATGCTAACTAGGGGTGAGCATGGGTCGGATTTGGGCGGATATCACGGATATCTGAAACCCGATCCGCAGTGCTCGGGTTTGTTAAAAAGAACCCGCAACCCGCATTTTTTCAGTTTAATCCGCTGGGTTGCGGGTCTGCGGGGCGGGGCGCAGGGCGGGGCGGGTATTTACCCGATCTAATCTGATCTGATCAGATCTGACCGATCAGATCAGATTGGATCAGATCAGATCAGATCTGATATAGATCAGATCTGAAGAGACGGCGGCGTGAGTGCGGGAGTGCGGCGGCGTGGGTGAATGGAAGAGAAGAAGAGAAGGATTTCACACGCCGTGATGAATTTTCTGTAGAAATAGGGATTTCACACGGAAGAGAAGAAGAGAAGGAAGAAGAGAAGGAGAGAAGGAGAAAGGAAGAAAAGAGGAGAAGGAAGAAGAGAAGGAGAGAAGGAGAAAGGAAGAAAAGAGGAGAAGGGAGAGACACTCAGACGGTCACATGGAAGAGAGAAAGAAGAAAGAGAAGGAAAAAGAAAGAAAAAAGAAGTAGTCAGACACGGGAAGAGAGAGTATCCTTCTAATTACTGAAAAAAAAAATATGTATATATATATGTGCGGGTCGGGTCGGATATTGCGGGTTGTGAAAAATTAAACCCGCAATCCGAACCAACCCGTCAGGGTATCCAAAAATATAACCCGCACCCGCAAAAAAACACTGAAAATCCGCAAATTGTGGATCGGGGCGGGCGGGTCGGCCAGGTTGTGTGGGTTTGGACGGGTTCTGCTCACCCCTAATGCTAACCGTCCATGTTTGAATTAATTAAGATTTAATTCAAACTTTAACAAAATTATATGTCAATTACGAAAAAGTTCAATAGTACTGCAACCGGTGGGGGTTGGTAAGAGCTAGCGCATTATATAATTAATAAATGACATAATTTAAATTAAGTGGGAATAATACTACAATTTCTGCCATGTGTAGATCAGCAAGGCATCTGAATTAAAATGGAACCAGCTGGTCACTCACGCTCACGCGACCTGCCCCCTTCCCCTTTCTTTTCTTTTCCCTTTCCTTTTCTTCCTTCTCCGCTGCCTCTCCCCTGCTTCTTCTCTGTCACGCAGCAGCCCCTCACCTCTCTTCCCTTTCTTTTTTCTTTTCCTTCTCTTTCTTCTCCTTCTCTTCTCCTTCTCTTCTCCGTCTCTCCTCCCACGCACTGTCCAGCACCGAGAGATGAGAGATGTAGACCGTGAGTTTGAGAGAGAGAATGATGCAGAAAATTGTGAAGAAAAGATGGGTTCCGGCCGTGGGTCTTCTTGGATGGTAAATGCCTAACCCTTTCCTCATGATTTTATACCCATTGATTATAAAGCATTGAAATCATATAAATTGCGATGATGGGTGTTGGGTCCGAATCTAGGTTTGATTTGGGGGTTTTGGTTGTAGTGACCGAATGGGTTGTTTTGTTGGACGAAATTGATGGCCGTGCATGTTGATTAAATTGGTGTTTGTAATATTTTCGGTTGAAATGGAGAATGGGTTTTGATAGTAGGATGATGCTGATTTTGGCGTATTGTTGGGGGTTTCCATGCATGGCCGAATGGCCCTTTTGAGTGAGAGAGTTATATGCTATTTTGTGATCATGGCTGAATGGGTATAGTTGTGATGTGGGTTGTTTTCTACAACCAGTTGATGTTGTTATTGTTTGTGATTTTGAGTTGGTTTGAGTGCTGTAAATTGAATGAGTTTTGGAGTATCTTGGATTGAGTATTTTGGATATGACCTTGTTGGGAGTTGCTGATTTGGGGAGTGAAATGTTTAGTTCTTTTGTGGTTTTGATAGCAAAAGTTGAGGGCTATTTGATGGCCAAATAAGGTTATGTTTTTGGCAAGATGAGTAGTTGATTTTGGACTGATTTGATGGCTGAAATTCCTAGCTGTTTTAATGGTGTTTAGCCGTGAGTTTGGGCTCTTGTCTTAGATGTATAATGTTAGATTTTTATGGGATTTTAATTGTTAATAAAATTGTAGGAGTTGAAGAAGTTTCTTGATTTGTTGGAAATTGGCTTGAGTTTTTGATGTTTAAAGTGATATAATTAAGCCTTTGATTATATGGTCAAAGAATGGAGGTTATGTGATGATGAGTTGGGCATCTTGTACTTACTAGTAATGGGCTGGAATTATTTTGCTTGGTGCATTGCTATATAGGATTTGGATGAGTTAAGGTGTGATGCTCGAGTATTTAACCGGATGTATACGTATTTATGGAAAGTGGAATTTTGGTAATGAAACCTGGATTTGGGATTTATCGGAATGAGTTATTATGTAATCCTTTGATATGTTTTAGAGTAAACCTTAGTTAAAAAAAAAGGAATGTGAGATTGTTTGGGTTGAAAGCTTATTTGTATTAATAAATGGGTTGGTTCCATGATGACAAAGTTTATGGTTTATAATAATTTGAATATGTAGAATTAAGATAAGTTGTTTGGGTTGAAGGTGTTTAGGTTGAATGTTGCCAAGAAGTTTAAATGTGTTAGCTAAGCATGAATTGGAATGTTGGGCAATATGATCATGAGGATGTAAACCCATTGACTGTGATAAGTAGTTAAATAAAAAGTAATTAGTGAGAAGTAACAAATGAGAATGAATATAAGTATTAAACAAATGGTTTAAGATAAGAATGTCATTGAGTTGTAATATTTCTCAAAATAACTATAAGTCGATACATATAAATTAATAATCTTATAGAAGCACATAAATAAGCTTTGAATTCACTTGGAGGTAATTAAATGAGTAATGTTTTTATTCATGTATAACAAAGTGGCTAAGCGTATTAATGAGTTAGGCTTAATTTAACAAGTGTTTAATATGTATGTATGTATATATATATATATGACCAAAACATACTTTGTTAACTTAATAGATAAAACAATAAATTGAGAATACAAAGGGTGAATTCTTTGTATGTGATTAATTAGAACAAGGCCTTTCATGCGTTAGCTTTCAAGAGGATCACGGTATCTAGTTAGTTTTAGGATAGTGAGTGATGTTCGAGAAAGAGAGCGCATGGGTAGCTCTATGTGTAATAAGGTTTAGAGTTTGATTGTTTAGACAAGTCTAATGTCGTGATTCATTGCAGGTATGTGACACGTGATTGGAGGCTTAGGACTAAAGCTAATCCTCCAATGTAGTGCAAGGTAATTGGGTCATGGAAGCATTTCACGAGAGTAAGCAAGCTTGAGCGCCTTAATTGTGAATCCCTCATTGTCTCTTAAGGTGAGTAATCTTTTACTCACTGAGAACGAATTACGTTTTATGTTTTCGAATGATTTTATAAATGATTTTAGATGTTTTAGAAATGCTAAACAAGTTGAGAAAGAATATAATTTTAATGTTTTCAAAGAACGTTTAAAGCTATGAAAAAGTCGAACCATTCATATGTTATTTGAGTAAAGGTACTATTTTTATGCTTTCATAGATAATATTGAGTTTGAACCAATAATATGTTATGTTAATGTTTATATGATGATATCTTGATACTTTGAATTATGTAACAAAGTGTTTGATGAAACATGATTTATGAAAGGATGTTAAATGAAGCATGATCATGAAAGAAAGAAAATGAGATGTTTTATATAGCATGAGCATGAACATGAGCATGGATATATGTGAGAATAAATGCATAAGAGATTAAATGAGTGGGACAAGTCCTCAGCATCAATTCGAAACAATTCTCGGAGGGCAAGCCCTCGGTGTTGAAAAGATGTAAATATATGAATGGAGGGCAAGCCCTCGAAATCCCCAGCATCAGTTCGAGACAATTCTCGGAGGACAAGCCCTCGGTGCTAGAAAGATGTAAATGTATGAATGGAGGACAAGTCCTCGAAAGTTATGTATGTAATGCGATGGATCCATAAGAAAGCCGTCGGGACAAGTCCCAGAGTGATGAAAATGAATGAATGAATGAATGAATGAGATGATGAATGTGAAAGCATGCATTGCACGATTATGTTTTAATGATATGTATATGTATTACGTTTTATGAGATTTCATGCTATATGTATTGGTATGCATAAGAATCTCAATGGAAAAGAACTTATGTATACGTTTACAGCTGGATTGCATATGATGTTTTCATGAGTATGACTTAACTATATGAAACTCTTGTTGAACATGACAAAATTGACCAGAATACAAGACCAGCTCTGTAGCAAGGACATACATGTAAAAGTTATGTATAGACATATTTATATGCCTGTGTGACCAAACGTAATCTGAAGTGCTTATATATATTCATGGCTAAGTAGTATGTTTTAAATAATTTCAATACTATGTGTTGTTTATTTTATCAACTACACTTAGTTTGATAAATGAAAGAATAATATTTTTATGAAGTTGAGTGGCTGATATTGTAAGCAATTACATAAATAAAAGTTTGGCCCATTGCGAAAACCCTCGAAACGTTTGGCCACCCCCAAAATTTTTGGGGGTGTGGCTGAAAACTTTTAGGGGTGGCTCGAAATTACTTCGGGGTGGCTCGGCCACCCCCAAATATGGATGGGTGTCGAGCCACCCTCAAAACTTTTTTTTCCTTTAGTTTTTTTTTTTTTAAATAAAAATATAATTTTTATATAATTTTTTATATTATTTTTTTAGTTGGGTGGAATAAATTTGAGTTTGGTTGAAAAAATTTGAGTTGTTGAAGATTGTTGACTTTTGTGAAGAATTGAGTTAAACAAAAAAAAATTTGGTTCCCAAACAAGCCCTATGTTACTTTTGTTGCAGGTTGAGGGATTATCGTTGGTTTGGGTGCGAGTTTAGAAGTCATTCAGGAGTATGTGTGGATATGCTAGCTGATGATGCGTTGACTTAAGCTTAGTCAGCGTTTGTTAATCTGTATTGATGCTTAGTGTGGCAAGCCATTATTGATGTATTATTTATTGTGATTCAATTGTAATGATTTCATGTAATGTAATAGAAGCTCTAGTTTATTTTATTAATAAGTTTGTCAGGTCATAGAAAGATTAAATTATTATAGGTGTTTCTCCTGCTTATATTGTTTAATGATGTAGTAGTAACGTCTTGTGGCTTATTGAGGAAAGAAAAATTTTATTTTCACTTTTGCTTTATGAATTTAGAGCGGGACGTTACAGATAACCCTCTTACATCATCCACTGATGATGTAAGACTTTTATCAATACTTGATATTACTATACTAGCACAACATCTTTCTGTACTTGTTGTTCATCAAGATACTTGATGTTCCAATAACTGGATACATGCATAAAGCCATTAATGCATTTCTGCATCGTGCTTATAAATGCTACTGGACATTAGCTAAGTATTTGTCTGATTGTATCTAAAAGATACAAATGTCATTGCTATCCATTTATGACATTTAATTTGAATAGACTTTAAGTATGGTTCTGGTGAAAAATTTTCTCATAGTTGATCCCAATCTTTCTGAAATTTTTTTTTTTTACCACCAATACTTTGAAGGTTTTATCATTCTTGTCTATTCTTACTTCCACTTAGGGCTGGGTTTCGGTTAAAACGGTGTCGGTAGAGCTAGTTTCGATTACCGAATCGAATTTTTCAGTTAATGCGATTAAGCGGTTTATTATCAATCAGTTAAGAATAAATTTCAAAATTAACGGTTAAGCGGTTAATTATCGGTCAGTAGAGAGGAAGGCAGAGATGGCGTTGAGGACCATGAGAGACTGAGAGAGAAAGTGAGATTGTGCTGAGAGAGAGAGACTAAGACTCTGAGAGACTGAGACAATATATTTGAGTCTAAGAGAGAGAGTTTGAACCTGCTAGTGTGTGCCAGAGCTGGACTTGCTGGTGCGGCGCGAGGAAATGAGGAGATTGAGAGTCCGAGAAAATGAGATTTGAGATATGGGTGTGTGGGTGTAATTGTGTAGGGTTAGGGTTGCAAAATGACGTCGTTTTGATTAAAAAAAATTAAAAAAAATATGTCAGTTCAGTTAATTCGGTTAACTGATAAAAAAAACATTTATACCGATTAACTAATTTAACCGAATTTCGGTATAGATTTTTATACCGACTACCAAATTCACAATAGTTAGTTGCGGTCGTGGCGATTCAGTGGCAGTTGGTAAGCGGTTAACAGTTAATTTGCCCACCCCTACCCACTTGTAGATTCAAGTAAAACTTCCGAGTTCCATGCCTTAGGCATTTCTACAAGTTGTCAGACTTAGTTGGATCACCAACTAACACTGCTCTTATCCATATCCAAAACAATCCTATTGTAATTAACTGAGATATAATTCTAGTAATGAATATATACTCCTACTACAATATGGCATGCACTAAATATTAATACTATATCTGAAAATATCTTCCAAATACATTTCCTAAGTATCTAAAGGATCTTTTAGAATATCCTTACTCTTTCCTTGGATATAATCTTATTCCTTTGACGTAGACCAATGTCTTCCTTAACAAGATTATGTATCTATCCAAAACCCTTTAATTCATAAAATATCCAACATCCAACTCACTAAAAGTGTGATGTAATCTCTGGGATATATCCTTTAATTCAGGAAGATTAAGCATATATAACTATTTATTCCTAATATATTACACCATCTTTAGTATTAACCAAGGTGTATCTGAGATACTATCCATAATTTTGATTAATTTATTCTTCAAGAAATGCATTCATAGAATCCTTATGTATTAGGAAAGTCAAAGAGTCTCATACATAATCATCTCAATTACCCAAGAATAAATCAAAAGTTATATTAAACAAGACACCCGCCTTTGCCATACAATCCTTTCCAAAACAGGAAACTTCTTGTTCATCTAGACTTCCAACAAGGATACTTGGACTAGGATCTCATTAAGATCCATTGGGCCTCTAGGGCCCATTCGAACCAGTCCATGGATCCTTGATGGATGAACAAGTTAAATGCACAAGGCCTTAGTCTTAGAATAAATATATAAAGTATTAAAAGATTCTAACATATCATAAATCACAAATAATCAAACTGTGAGCAAAACTTGAATTGAAAAAAAACAATTCCTTTATTGCATTAATAAAATCAATCTATAGAAAATAATTCTATAACACAGTTTGAATTAATGAATGATTTAATAGCTGTGGAGTTTCATCCACCTTCAAATTTCAAAGCCTAATTTTCTTTTCTTATTCATCTGGCTTCTGGAGCCTTTGTAATAAATTGCAGACATGTTTAGATCCCAAAACTCACACCTGGATAGAATCCATGGGATTTCACTAAACATGTTTGTAACCAAAAGAAAAACATTTAACTGAATATTTGAACATCAAATACTTTGGACAATTTTTTGCCCAATGTCCATCATCCTTGTAGTAGAAACAAATTCCTTGGCTTTGCCCTTGGATTTAACCCCAGCTTTACTGACACTTCCATACTACATGGGCTCACCATGCTTTTCACTATACCACTCACTGATTCTAATGAAGGACAAACCTATTTGCCTCTGTACTTCATCCTGAATCCTTCATATGAGTGTATATTGGCCTGGAGGATCACATTAATACTAGTTTGAATGCTTACCTCCGCAGTTAGCAAATCAAGTTCCTTCAATTGGACAACTTTGTTGTCAATTGACATAACTTTGCCCAATCTTGTATCTGTGTCTGTTTTGGGAGAATGATTGTTCTTCCCAAAACATGTTTCCATATATTTTAGCATATCCTAAGCATACTAAAAAATTTCCAACTTTTCATAAAGCTTAAGAGTAAGTGATGTCAAGATATAATCCATCACGGTACTATTTCCATAGTCTCATTGAGTATATCTATTGATCCCGTACTTACTAGATTTTAATCCAAGAGGTGATGGACAACTTTGCAACATAAGGTGCCATTTTTGTGTCATAAACTCTTTATCAGTATTCTTCCATTAATAATGATATAAAAATATTATAAAAATTCTACCAACAGGCAATCTTGACAAATCATAAGATGTGAAGACTGAAATATTAAAGAACAACGGGCATAATTTAGCAAATAAACAAAATATGTAAACCCAATGAAAAACATACAATGATTAAACGACAACCTAATCCCGTAAATTAAAAACACCCTCCACACGGACGCAAGGCTCAAGGCCAAGATGAGGCACTTTTAATCACCCCGAATAGGCGAGAGTCAATCTCATCATTAATGTCAGATAGATATTAATAAAACTCATTATAAATACTATTATGACATTAACAAATTGCCGGTTTTCTTCAATTTCTAATCTTAGGACAACATAGCTCCTTGAGGAGGTTAATACCCTAGATTGGTCAAGTGTGTACTATCAATTAGATTCGTCATGATTGTCAAGTAACTCCACCCCGGGGTGGTTGCCCTTGATACATAATTACTTCTCCTCTATCCTGACCGGAGATCTACTGTAATGCCCTACCTTTACTTAATGAAAGATGAAAATGGAAATCTCCAATTGCCACTAAGCACTACTATCTAAACCTCAATATCATCAGAGATCATAAATCTCGCAGCGAAATATTTTTTTTTTAAAAAAAAAAAACATAACCCGTATAAAACACATAAAAGCTGAATATAACACTTCTATATGTACTTTACAAGATATCTATCAACAATAATCAAAAATGCCACAGGTGGCACACCATTAACAACTATACATCAAAAGTAATTGACACCATTTAGCTATATAAACATCCTCAGGCGACTGCTATCCACAAAATATGTCACAACAAAACAGAGGCGACATATTGCCTCATCCATAATACCCCAGACAAGCATATTTATCATCTTCATTCTCTTCTTCATCTGCATTAACATCTATTCAATTGTGATCCCACAATTGCATAGGTGGATTAATGAGTTCACGAACTCAGCAAGTATAAGAATTACTGATCTTTTCAATATGAGCCATCTTTTTTTGAAAATTCTCTAACATGGTGATTATATTAACAATTACATTAAGTTTTTTCAAAATAATCATTCCATGAAATTCATAGCTGATAAGATAAGCACTGTAAAGTTTGTTTGATAATACATAATAAAATCTACTTATTTTCTTTTTGACAAGTCTATATATGTATAGCTTTATACTTATATCTATATACAGGTTACTTGCATCTCATAACCTGCATATGTATATAATTATAAATAAATGAAATAATTCAATGATCACAAAACTTATAAATCACAATATTCATTACATGTAATGCAATCTTCTCTCATTTCCTCTAGGAGTCTTGACCCCTCCAACTTTCTAAGGGACTTTAACCCTTCGTTTACCTCTTTCAGGATGCACACTAGCTCCTTGAATAACATCTTTTTATGTAGTCTTTCTGGTTTCTTATTTAACTTGGAACTCTCTATTAGCTTCCACAGTTAACATAAGAATACATTCTAGCTTCATATTTAACTTAAGAAAACCTCTGGTTTTTTATTTAATCTGGAATTCTTTCTTAGCTTCCACAGTTAACATAAGAACACATTCTAATTTTTCAAATTTTAACATATCTTATTCTCATTAGTCAACAATATGCAATAACATGTCATCTCTAAAATCATACTTTTGTTCTCATAATCATCTTCTTTCATTTCACAACTTATTCAACACATGTAAAAATATTTAGAAATATATAATCATGTTATTCATAAAATACTTAGGCTCATGTAATATAACAATTATCAAAACATAGTATTTTTGCTCAGTAAGTAAAATACTTACTTTTTGTAATCTGCTTAGAAACTCTTCTTGTCCTTAATAAATTCACTGTAATTAATTGTGCCCACGCGCGACGGTATATTAGTCTAAAACTATTTTTAAAAACTAATATCTAGACCATTGATTATTTTCCTTATACTCTGTCAAAAAATGGACAACGTAACGACATATACCTCAAAAATATTATAATGTCATTTGGGCATTATAACAACATGTTTACAATGTCATAATACAATTTGAGCATTATAATAGCATATCTTAAATGTCATAATACAATTTGGGCATTATAACGGCATATCTAAAATATTATAATACAAATTGAGTATTATAACGGCATATATAAAATTTCTAACATTACTTGGGCATTACAACGGCGCTATTGTAAAATACCTAATATTATTTAGGCAGCATAACGACGCATTTGTAATATTTAAAAAGGATGATTGAATATAATATTGTTCTCTGAAATATTCAATCACACTTTCTCAAATAATTTAGACATTATAACGACATGAATTAAATTTTAATAATTAGAATTGACATAAACTAGGGATAAAAGAAATATACCCAGCACTCCCAATAGAGTTCCAAAGCTTGAAGACCCACAACTATTTTATTTTTTCCTTACAACTACAGCAGGTACACGAGAGAGAGAGAAAGAGAGATATATTGAGAGAAATTTTGGAGTGAATAATACTGCTCTCATCCGGCCTATTTATAGGCAAAACTTTGGGGCACAAATTTTTTTTGAAAAGAATCAAGCGGTGGAATCACTGGATTTACATGAATTTACTACATTATCCTACAATTCACGGCGCCTCCATTTCACATTACAAAAGAATTGCTACCGCTTCATACTAAAAGTAGCCGTGAAGTCTTTAGAATATTTTAGAAACATACCAAGCAGCTAGCTGTGCAACGCATAAGGCATCAGCATTCCTCCAGAAATTTTACTGCACTTCAAACATTACTGAGGCGGTGGGTCTTCTTGAATTTTCATGAACAAGCTACAACTCACAAGGAGTTGGCGTGAACCTACTCCACATTGTTTGTTTTTATGATCCCCAATATTACTGCATGTTGGGGATCATGCTCCATGTTACAAGAAACATGGTATAGCACAGCGGAAACATAACAAAAATTTTAAACAAATCTAACTAATCTAGGATCACAATTAACTTCAAGAGAAAACATGCTTTTGATTTTCACAAGATTAAAGTAAAACATAAATAAGATTTACTTACAAATCCTATCAGCCTCTTTTTAGACATATAGAGCTATTTGAATTCACCTTTGCGTCTTTGTTGTTGATGATCTTCGAAGCTTATGAAAAACGCAAAGAACACCAAAAACGCCATGAATACTAAGAGCTCCAAAATCTTCAAAGGCTTGAAGAACTCCAAGAACGCGAAGAACATTGTTCTTTATAAATCCAAATCTTCTTCTTGATGGCTGAACATGACAGTAAGTATGGACTCACAACTAGAAGCAATAGAATAATATTTCTCTTTTACAAAAATCCTTCACTTAACACCTCAATGCTTATTGTCTACAGTTTGTAGAATACTTGTATTGCAAGAGATGATTTTTTGCTTCTAACTGAACCTCTATTTATAACTACAGGTCTACTTGGAGAAGAGGTAAAAGAGAGAAATCCAGAACCTTCTATAAGGTAGGGTTACACGGCCACAAGGGGAATTAATTCCCCTTGTCTAGCCGCCGGCCATGGGGAGCATTATGCTCCCCAAAAGCCTAGTCTCTCTCATGACTGTTTGAGCCCTTTGGTTTTATCCTGCAAGCCCAATGCTCCTTTTCTATGGACTGTGCTCTAGGAATTAATTCCTTAACCCAAACTCCTCCAAACTAATGGCCCTTGAAAAATAAATTATCTAACCCATATTTAAATAAATAAAACAAACCAAATTAATATTAAATATCAATTTCTGGCTCATGTCTTATTTAAATAAAAATACATGCAATTAATAAATAAATAAATAACTAAAACTCATAATCACTTAATCAATTTACAACAGCTCAAGAAGGGACTTGGAAAGAAAATAGATTTAGCTGCTTTAGTCCCTTGAATTCTTGTCATCCAATGACTCATCACCTTGACCAAAAATCACAGATAATTCCACTAAACAAATATGATTGAACTCTAAATTATATTTTGCAATAAACAATTAATCTTTCATGACGTACTTACCATATTACCCCTTGATGGAATATATTCCGTGGTTGAACCAAAGATGATTAACTGTCACTTTGTTCACCACATCTTTTTCCTTGAGTACCCAGATCCAAACCTCATAATTTATCTGAACGTACTTTGTGAGATTAAACTCATCCTTGTACACAGTTTCAGTTAAATACCACTGAAAACACCCGGGCTCAAGACACAAGATAAACATTCTTATTGATCCTAAAACAAGGAGAATTTCCTTATCTCTTTGTTATCCTACAAAGGACTTAGACTTCTTTTTGAAGAGTGATCTCCTACAATGCTACATGATAATTGCCCAACATACAAAGAATGTATGACCATTGATTTGATCTCACTGAGATACATCAAAGCAATCACCACTTGACATCTAGTTTACAATTTTCTCAGGATTTAGAGTAATATTCATAAGTCGTCGTGCACGCTCATCATCTCTTATGACAGTCATTATAGGAATGATGACTCACGCAGTCATGCTCAGTGCATATCCTTGTATAAGCCTACCTTGCTATAACACCAACAATGTCAACCTGAAGCCACACTGCTTCACTCGATTAAGACAAATCCCAAAGTTGACATGTTATAGTCTAGGTGGAATTCCCGATTCCATCTACGACTACGAACAACACTTTAATAAGTTATAAGAGACTTTTGACTATGGTCTTCTTTGTGATAAATATCATTGCTCACACCATAATCAGATTCAATGCAACTTAGAGACTGCATATAACCGGTAAATATACAAAACCACATATATGCTATGTTAAACAATAATAAGTATGCTCAAAGCTCAATAATCAAATCAGGGAATGATCAACAATATTCATTACATCTAAAATATCTCATGATCATTTGGAGTTTTGGACACCAGTTTTAACATTACATGCATGCTAGTTCTAGCATTCATGATATGAGCTAACTCTTGCATTCACGTGAATGCTAGAGGAAATACATACATATACATATACATATATATATATACATACATATAAAATTCCTAAAGTTCCAAAACTTATATTTTTTTTAGCCTAGTTCAAACTAAGTACTTTTCAATTCAAACTAGGAACATAAAATTTAAACATCAAATATATATATATTCCAAATATATTTGATCTAATTTAATATCGCAATTTACACTAAAGTGTGCTTAGTCCTCCTAATTAAATCTTTGGATGTTACATCTACCTTGTAACCCGCAAAATGAAAACACCCTCTGCATGGATGCAAGACTCAAGGTCAAGACGAGGTGCCTTTATTTCATTATTACTGTAGACCTATGATGAAGACTGCGAGATTCAATATTAAGAATCTCTCTCCCACTTGATATTTTAAACCTATGGGTTTTGTTCTACTTGCTTTTTAATTATTATCCTCATAATCCTGTAAGTGATCCTAATAAAATTAGGGCACTTATCTCATTAGGTATTCTAATTTCTTAGAATATTAAATTCAATATTTTTCCAAAATAGGAGCCTCGCCTTCTATGACATGGTTCTAATAAAAATTACAAAACCGTTTTCAAAAAGGAAAACTGTCATATAGTCGGTCCTTGGAGTTTTGAACTCCCACTCCTACTAAGGAAATTCCAACCTTTAATTATTTTCCAAATTTGGAAATTACTTTCCATAAATGGAAACTTTCCATCCATAATATTTTAGAATATGAATATTTCATAAATATCAGGATTCATGCTCTTAGGGTTTTTGGATTAGAGTTTAAGAAAACCCTAAACTATCCAAAAGACTTGCCGCCCCTAAAGTGTGTTGCACCCTAGGTATTGCACCTATAAAGTGGCGACCTAACCTCTACAAACTAGTGGTGCCATTGCCATAGATTAAATCCATGGCTATTACCCATTACATGGTCATGAGTAAAACTCACGTCCTTACATGCATGGTGATTAAATCATCATGCAACCAAACATCAAAACATGAATGGAAGCATGATTCAATGAAAAAAAAAATATTAACAATCATTGACAACATGCAAACCATGCACTCAAAAATCAAGACAACATTGATTTCCTTTACATGTATTTTTAAACTTAAGAACTTAAAATAAAATTACAAGTTCTACCCTTTAAAAAATACATCAAATAAACCTGAAAAACTATTTTCTTTTGATCACAAATATGTTATATACCACTTATAATCAAGGAAATTTCTCTCCATGATTATGTACCAAAAGAAAATCCTACAAGTTTAACCATGTACCATGAATTTAAAATTCCAGAATTGTTGCATGTTGGAAAACTTTGAAACTGTATTTAGAAAAAATTGAAAACACTAATCCGAATTTTCCAAAGCGTTAACCAACCTCTTTGCAAGCAAAATCAATAGTTACATTAATTTTCAAGCATAAAAAAGTCATGCAGAAAAATTAAAACAAAGCAGTCACTGCTGTAAAACTGAAAAAACAGATTCTGTTGACGAATGAAAAATGGACCAAAAACCGTTCGAAGAAAATTCGAAAGTTGAATCCAATTTTTCCATTACGTCAACCACGATATTTCCTTGCAGAAAAAAAATTCCCAAATAATTTTAGCACTTGTTTAAGGCACTAGAAAAAATTCAGAATTACAGCAGCCCGTGCTGTAAAATGCAGCAACATTGTTTCGCATGGTAAAATATAAATAAAATATCAAACGTGCACCTATTGATTTGAAACGTTCCAGATCAGATCTTTACATGTTAATAAAAATGTTTAAAGTTGAAGAACGAACAATCAATTTCATCAAAGCTGTTAGAAGAAAATTCTAACATAAACAATAAGCATAGCTGAAAATCACATGCTGAAAATCAAAAAACATGTTTCTTGAAGTTGGCTCTGATACCAATTGTTGGGGATCATGCATCATGTTATCAAAAACATTGTACAGCGGAATATAAAAACTTTAAACTGATCTAGGATCGAAGTAAACTTCAAGAGGAACATGTTTTTTATTTTCTCAAGATTAAAGTAAAACATAAGTTAGATTTACTTACAAATCTTGTCGACCTCTCCTTAGGCATTTAGAACTATTTAAATTCACCTTTGCATCTTTGTTGTTGATGATCTTCGAAGTTGATGAAGAATGCGAAGAACACCTAGAACATCATGAACACTAAGAACTCCAAAATCTTCAAAGGCTTGAAGAACTCTAAGAACATGAAGAACATTATTTTTCATAAAATCAAGGTCTTCTTCTTGACGGCTCAATATGGCTATGAGTGTGGACTCACAACTAGAAGCAAGAGAATGATATTTCTCTTTTTCAAAAATCACTCACTAATTGTATAATAAAACTATGAACTAATTGTTCAGTTATGTAGAAACTGTAGTCACAAGAATTGTGAGCAAAGGAGTGAGTTTTCTGCTTCTATATGAACCTCTATTTATAATTGCAGATCTGCTTAGAGAGGAGGTAAAGAGAGAAATCCAGAAGCTTCTAGAAGCTTGTAGCCACTATCCCTGGGGAGCATTATCCTCCCCATGCGCATAGGCTAGGGTTTTAAGCCTAGCCCAGTTTTCTCTTATTTCTGCATAGGCCCCTTGGTTTTATCTTGCAAGCCCAATGCTCATTTTCTATGGACTGTACTCTAAGAATTAATTCTTTAGCCCAAACTTCTCCAAACTAATGGCCCTTGAAAATTAAATTCTCTAGCCCATGTTTTAATAAATAAAACAAACCTAAATTAATATAAATATTAATTTTTGGCTCATGTCTTATTTAAATAAAAACACATGCAATTAATAAATAAATAAATAACTGAAACTCATAACAACTTAGTCAATTTACAACAGTTCAAGAAGGGACCCGGAAGGAAAATAGATTAAGCTTTTTTAGTCCCGTGAAATCTCGTCATCCAATGACTCATTACCTTGACTAAAAATCACAAATAATTCTACTAAATAAATGTGATTGAACTTTAATTCATATTTTGCCATAAACAATTAATCCTTTATGACATACTTATTAAATTACCATATTACCCATCTATGGAATATATTCTGTGGTTGAACCAAAGATGATTAACTGTCACTTTGTTCACCACATTTTTTTCCTTAAGTACCGATTCAAACCTCATGATTTATTCCAATGTACCATGTGAGATTCAACTCACCCTATACATAGTTTTAGTTAAATACCATTGCAAATGCTCGGACCCGAGACATAAGATAATCATTCGTATTGATCCTAAAATAAAGAGAATTTCCTTATCTCTTTGTTCTCTTACAAAGGATTTGGACTCCTTCTTGGAGAGTGATCTACCACAATGCTACATGCTGATTACTCAACGTACAGGGAATGTTGATCACATAATTGGTCTCACTCTGATACATCAAAGTAATCCCTACTTGACATTTGGTTCACAATCTTCTCAGGATTTAGAGTAATATTCATAAGTTGCCGTGCACACTCATCATTCTCTATGACAGTCATTATAAGAATGATGTCTCACGCGATCCTATTCAGTGCATGACCTTGTATAAACTTACCTTGTTATAACATCAAATATGTCAACCTGAAGCCATATTGCTTCACTGGATTAAGACAAATCATCAATGTTGACATGTTATAGTATAGGTGGAGTTTCCAGTTTCACTTACGACTACGAACAATATTTAATAAATTACAAGGGACTTTTGACTATGGTCCTCTGTGTGATAAAAATCATTATTCACACCATAATCAAATACAATGTAATTTAGGGACTGCCTACATGCATAATGTACAAACTCATATATATATGCTATGTAAAACAAGAATAAACTTAAGGTGTGATGGGCACGTTCTCCTTATTTTTTGGAGTTTCTGTAGTGCTTTTAATGGGCTTGATTGGCCTCTAGGCCTTTTGCTGACATCCGGGCCTTTAACGATTATGACCGGCCCAAATCCCTAAAATGTCTGAAAGGGAAGCTTGTGGCAAGTCAAAAAAAAGCTGCTTCCAAATAGTGCCAATCTCAAGGAAATTTTGTACCATGTCTCAAGGAAAATGAGAACACGTTCACCGGAGGAGGAAACTTAAATCACATATGAGAATTGCATGTGATAACACACAAGGTCGCCCAAATAAAAAAAGCTGCTCCGATCTCAAGGAAATTTCTATAGCATGTCTCAACAAAAATGGCAACAAACTTTAAAAAACAAAAAAAAAAACAAAAACAAAAATGACAACACTTTCACGGGTGGATCTCAAGGAAATTTTGCAGCAGCCAGCATGTCTCAAGGAAATTACTGCACTTTCACGGGTGGAGCATTGGCATCGAAGGACTTAAAAGGCAAAATTGAAGGAAGCATTGCTGCAGAAAATCAAGAGGGTTAAACAGAAGCATTCACATTTCACATCGGTTTCTTTTGTATTTACTCTAAATTTAGGGAATAAAAGTATTTTTTTTTTCTTTTCGAATCAAATATGTTTCACAATAATTTTATTTATTTTTCTTTATATCATATAAATATTATTTCTTTACAAAATACAAGTTTTATAGGAGTTGTTTGGGAAGCCTATTTTTTTTTTCGATTTTTATCCTTTTCTTTCAATCTATCACCAAAAATCAACTTTCTTTCTTAACTCAAATTTATTGAACTCAAATCAAATTTACTTAATCCAACTCAAATTTATTCCACCCAACACAAAAAATTATATTTAAATTCAAAAAAAAAAAAAAACTGAAATTTTTTTTAAAAAATATGTGGTGGTTCGAAAAACACCCTAGGGGGTCGCTGAGCCACCCACGAAAAGTGCTTGGGGGTGGCTTGGTAACCCTTTAGAATCAGACGGGGGTGGTCGAGCTGTTGGAGATTATGCCCTAAATTCCAATTTGTAATATGTTGACAATATAATTTGTTATGAATAAAAGTTTGTTTATTCACTGATTAAATATTTTGTTGCATATAACATGTAATCTTTGTATGATCTTTATTAATTTATCTCCATACAAAGGGCTCGGAGAATATATTGAATATGGACTATGGGTGTGAGCAATAGCCTTTGTCGCACAAGGTCTTAGACCATAATTCTTGTATTCTGAAAGGTTTGTAGTTCGCAGTTGACAATGGAATTGGGCATTCTATTAGCTAAGGCTGTTACATATCAGCTTAAGTGATTTACCTTAATCAGGCGAAGAAGATTCTTCGGGTTGATGTAGTAGGTGTATAAGGTAGTATACACTGAATGGACCGTGAGTTGTCTTTTCATAAAAATACTGTCATTGGGAAAAGACATATAACTCTCAGACTACTTATAAACAATGATTCTAAATCTTGAGAGAAAATAGACTCAGATGTCAAGTATAGGTCACTTTGATGCATTAAAGAGTGAGACCTTAAATGTGGTCAACAAGCTCTATGCATTGGGTGATCATATGTAACATTGTGAGAGAAGCTTTGCTCAATAGGAAATCCAAGTCCTTTTAGGTAATTTAAAAGGATATGAAATTTTTCCTTGAATAGGATTTCTAATGTGATTATTCTCAGTCTCTAATCAGCGCATTTTGGTAAGGAGATTCCAAAACATATTTATGACTTATGAAATGAGTATTCACAGTTGGAGAATAATAAATGGTAAATATGAGAATCAAGGATTGAGAGGTAAATAATTTAGTATGACAGTATCACAATCCTAATTCTACTACGGAATATTTCATGGAGAAATCATACTCAACCATAAGTAAGTCAAAAGGAACTTTGTTGATTTTTAATCAAGAATAAATTATGGAGTGCAGTTACAATTATTTAGTGGAATCAATTGTAATTAAATAGCAACGGGAATTGTAGGTGACTATTTGAGCCAAATTTATTTTTCTTTTCGGGTCTCTTATCAAACTATTGTAAATTAACAATGGACAAACTTTTATTTATTTATTGGGCAACTTATTTTAATTTATTAAAACATGGACTAATTATTTAAGCAAGTTGTTTTAATTTATTAAAATTTGGGCCAAAGGAAATTGTACAGAGAAACATGTTGGAAGGTGGGCTTGGGATAAAACCTAAGTCCACAGACTGTAAATGACGCATGGGCCAGGGAAATATTCCCTCGCCCTATGTGTTTATAGCTAAGGAGGTGAAGGCTAGGGTTTTCCAAACCATAGCCGTCCACCCCCTATATTTGTCCCACATGGCTTATTTTAACAAGCTTCTAATCATTTCATTTTCCTCCAACCCACTTTGATAATTATGTCCTTTTCATTTTCCTCTTTATGCTAATCCAATCACATGGTGTGGGATCTATGACAATTTGCCACCATTAATCAACCAACACATCAATCTAACGTTATCTCTTTTTACTGCATAAAGACAAGGAGAAAATCCTTTCCACTTTCCCTCATTCCAATTGTGGAAAGGATTGATGGTTGGTTGATTGATGGTGGCCAATTGTGGTGGATCCCGCACCATGTGATTAGATTAGCATAAAGAGGAAAATGAATGGACATAAATTTTCTCCAACCCACTTTAATAATTATGTCCTTTTCATTTTCCTCTTTATGCTAATCCAATCACATGGTGTGAGATCTACCACAATTTGCCACCATCAATCAACCAACACATTAATCTAACGTTATCCTCTTTTTACTGCATAAAGACAAGGGAGAAAATCTTTCCACTTTCCATCATTCAAATTATGAAGGATGGATGGTGGAACAATTGTGGTGGATCCCACACCATGTGATTGGATTAGCATAAAGAGGAAAATGAGAGGACATAATTATTAAAGTGAGTTGGAGAAACTTTATGTCCATTCATTTTCCTCTTTATGCTAATCCAATCACATGGTGTGGGATCCACCACAATTGGCCACCATCAATCCTTTCCATAATTTGAATGATGGAAAGTGGAAAGGATTTTCTCCTTGTCTTTATGCAGTAAAAATTAATAATTATGTCCTCTCATTTTCCTCTTTATGCTAATCCAATCACATGGTGTGGATCATCCAGAATTGGCCACCATCAATCAACCAACACATTAATCTAACGTTATCTCTTTTTACTGCAATTAAGACAAGAAGAAAATCATTTCCACTTTCCCTCATTCAGATTGTGGAAAGGATTGATGGTTGGTGTTTTGATGGTGGCCAATTGTGGTGGATCTCACACCTTGCAATTGGATTAGCATAAAGAGGAAAATGAATGGACATAAAGTTTCTCCAACCCACTTTAATAATTATGTCCTTTCATTTTCCTTTTTATGCTAATCCAATCACATGGTGTAGGATCTACCACACAATTGGCCACCATCAATCAACCAACGATATCAATCTAACGTTATCTCTTTTTACTGCTGGACTCACTTGTTCAGTTTTGGGCCTTTTGATTCAAGATTGAGAGTCAATCTTTGTGCGGCTTTACTACCGTGTATTATAGAAAGAAAAAAAAAAAAGAAAAGAAAAAGAAAAAAGCGGAACAGAATCTTTACCTAAACAAAGCCAACCAAAACCCACTCGTGAAAACCATGCAAAGGATCGAGATTAGAGATTAAAAAATTGTAAAAGGTTCTCAAGTTTCGATAGGTTGTCCAGTGTAAATTCAGACTTTCTCTAGTTGTTATTTTTCAATTCAATCATTCTTCTATATTTATTCTGTTAGGGAATTTGGGCCAAAAGGCCTAAAATCCCAATCACGCAGTAAGGCCCAGATCAAG
Source organism: Betula pendula (assembly GCA_900184695.1). Taxonomy (NCBI): domain Eukaryota; kingdom Viridiplantae; phylum Streptophyta; class Magnoliopsida; order Fagales; family Betulaceae; genus Betula; species Betula pendula. The sequence goes on from FXXK01000295.1 coordinate 412,397, forward strand.
AAGCCCATACCCGACAGCAAGCCCCAAACAAAAGCAAAGAAACGGTTTCATTACTAACAGCCACACAGGCCACAACTCCTAAAAATGAGGACCAATCAACCATGAACCCGAGAATCACGGACTGTCATCACCACGTATGATCATGCAAAATAGACACGATCAGTACCACGAAGTCCAAGAGCACGACCCCGGAGTGCCCGAGAACCACGGTATTGAAGAGAGTATAAATAAAGCTAGAAGGATCAAGGTAAGGGGTTGAAATCTTTTTACTATCAAGCATAAGCTATCAATTATCAGACCATCATATAAGCTCACTAACTTAGCATCGGAGCTATCCCCCGCCGGCCCTCCGGCAAGCTCTTTGCTTACGTGTTCCTTTTTACAGGTGTTCGTCATAAACTGTACCAACAGTTGGCGCCGTCTGTGGGAACGACGCAGTGTTGTTTCTACTATACAAATCTAAATATGGTGAACACCCGTCGATCAGCAGCCGCTCATGACTCACCTCCTGAGCAGGGGAGGACAGTCCGCCATGCAGCTGGTCTAGGCCTCCTCCTAATCTTGGAGTGCCCCCAAATGATCCAGGAGAGAGAATTGCATTCCTGGAAGAAAATCTGCAACAAATGGCAAGACATATGGAAAACCTGGCTAAGCAAAATGAAGAATTGCGCCAGCAAATCCCAGCCAGGCGAGTCATACCCGAAGGAGCGAGCCGTCATGAGGATGGCGGAGAGAGGGGAGAAAATGGCGAAGAGGTCCTGAATAATGGCCATATACCTTATCCTCCTCCTCATGACCCCGTGCAACCTCAAGTCCCGAACCAGCCTCCTTATCTCGGACGCTCATCCCAAATCCATGATTTCTCTCATCATGGCCAAGAAAATCATATCCATGCGCAGCTTGAAGACTTGAAAAGAAAGTACGAAAGAATGTCTCAAGCCATCGATCAAAAGGGGAATGACCAAGGATCGGTAGTCGAAGATCTGCTGCGAAGTACAAATCTCCCATTCACCGACCGGATCGCAGCATTTCCTTTGCCCGATAAGTTCAAAATCCCGAGGATTGATAAATTCACGGGAGAAGAGGATCCTGCCGAGCATATTGAGGCGTTCCGAGAGCATTCCATTCTCCACGCCACCCCAGATGAGATCTCTTGCAGAGCGTTCCCCCTCACTTTAAAAAGCAGTGCCCGGGAATGGTTTGGCAAGCTTCCACCAAAGTCCATCGATAGCTTTGACGCGCTAGGAAGGCAATTCCTCACACAATTCCTAGCTGGAAGAAAAAGACGAAAGTCCGCAGCCCACTTGTTGACGGTGAAGCAGAAGAGTGGAGAATCGCTTAGAGAATATCTAATGCGATTCAACAAAGAAAAGATGAGCGTGAAAGACCCGAAGGAGGATGTGGTCCTGTTCGCACTGTTGAACGGGATAAGGCCTGATGGAGGGCTAATGGCCGAATTAGCCCGGAAAACACCAACGAGGTTGCAAACCTTCATGGATAAGGCGGAAGAATTCATGAACGGGGAAGAGACGATCAAAGCCTTAATGGAGTCCAGGTCGGAGCGCCCGATTCCAGCAAAGGAAAAGAAGGAACCCCGAGGAGAACGAGCACCAGCTCGGATAATAAGCAGGCCGACACCTGTGAGGATCAAGCCCGACCCATCGGAGCAGGCTCCCAAAGCCCAAAAGAAGGATTGGAAGGCGATCCCCGAGAGAACATGGAACCCGATCCCAATTACCGAGAGAGAGTTCAAGTGGACTCCCTTGAACACAAGCGTATCCGAGATACTCATGCAGATCCAAGATGACCCTAACCTCCGTTGGCCACAAAAAATGCGGGCCGATCCCGACAGAAGAAACAAAGCGAAGTATTGTGATTTCCATGCCGACCACGGCCACGAAACAGAAGAATGTATAATCCTACGATTGGAGATTGAAAAACTGATCAAAAATGGAAAGCTTACAAAATTCGTGGCCGAACAAAGGCAGCAGAGGAACAACAACCCGAGGGATCATAGAGGCAATGGGAACCCGAGGGAAAACAACCCGAGGGATCATAGAGGCAACGGGAACCCGAGGGATAACAACCCGAGGTTAGCACCCAACACCCACGAGGCCGTGACGGAAATTCGCACCATCTCAGGCGGATTCTCCGGAGGAGGAGAGTCAATTTCGGCAAGAAAAGCATATGCCCGTAAACTGGCATCACAAGAAGTATTGTCGTTAAACACACCAGGGAGAGTCAGGAAAAGAGGATCTGAAGAAGTGACCTTTTCAGAAGAAGATGAGTGGGGGGTCTCGGTGCCGCACGATGACCCACTAGTTGTAACAATGACAGTGGCAAATTGTAGCGTCCGAAGAATCCTCATCGACAACGGGAGCTCAGCTGATATCCTATATTGGACAGCATTTAACCAAATGAAGATCAGCCGAGACAAAATGAGACCGATCCGAACGCCGCTTGTGGGATTCGCTGGAGAAAAGGTCCAACCTATCGGCGTTATAACTTTGTTGATAACGGCGGGATCAGCACCAAAACAGGCCAGCGTCATGGCCGACTTTCTGATAATCGACAGACCCTCAGCATACAACGCCATTATTGGAAGACCGACGCTGAATAAGCTAAGAGCCATAACTTCAACATACCATTTGAAGATGAAGTTCCCAACCGACCAAGGGATCGGGGAAGTCAGGGGCGACCAGATGGCAGCCCGCAATTGTTACAACATCACCCTCAAAGACCCAGCCAGGAGAGAGACGTTAGAAGTCAAGATAGACGACCCGGGCAAAGTAAAGCAAAAAACAGAACTGGCGGAAGATATGGATGAAATTGAAATTGACGGGCCAGATAAAAAGGTTAGGGTCGGTTCACAGCTGGCTCGGGAGATACGAGACAGGCTCCAGCACTTCCTCCAGAACAACAAAGACGTATTCGCCTGGACACATGACGACATGCCCGGGATAGATCCATCGGTCATTGTACACCAGTTAAATGTGGATCCAAGCTCCAAGCCCGTCAAGCAAAAGCGGAGAAGTTTCGCACCCGAGCGTAATCAAGCGGCTGCAGAAGAAGTAGAAAAGTTGCTCCAAGCAGGATTCATAAAAGAAGCATACTATCCAGACTGGTTGGCCAACGTGGTCCTGGTCAAGAAAGCGAATGGCAAATGGCGGATGTGCGTAGATTTCACCGATCTGAATAAAGCATGTCCAAAAGATAGCTTTCCACTCCCGAGGATAGATGTCTTGGTGGACTCAACGTCGGGTCATGAACTTCTGAGTTTCATGGATGCCTTCTCAGGTTACAACCAAATCAAGATGCATGAAAGCGACTACGAGAAGACAGCATTCATCACCGATCGGGGTCTTTACTGTTACAAGGTAATGCCATTCGGTTTGAAAAACGCGGGAGCTACATACCAGAGGCTGGTAAACATGATGTTCAAACACCAGATCGGTAGAAATGTAGAAGTCTATGTGGACGACATGCTGGTCAAGACCGTACAAGCAGCAGATCATGTCTCGGACCTGGAGGAGACATTCAACACATTGAGGCAGTATAACATGAAACTGAACCCGGCCAAATGCGCCTTCGGTGTGTCCTCGGGGAAATTCCTGGGATTTCTAGTGTCTCAGAGAGGAATCGAGGCCAATCCCGAAAAGGTAAAGGCTGTCCTGGACATGTCTTCACCTACAAACACGAAACAACTGCAACAACTCACCGGACGGATAGCAGCCTTGAATCGGTTCATATCCAGGTCCACGGATAAGTGCCTGCCCTTCTTTAAAATCCTAAGAAAAGCGTTCGAATGGACCGAGGCGTGCGATCAGGCGTTCCAGCAATTAAAGCAATACCTGGTCACTCCACCACTGCTAAGCAGGGCATCAGAAGGCGAGCCATTATACCTGTATTTGGCGGTTTCACCTTCAGCGGTCAGCTCGGTCCTAATCCGAGAAGAAAAGGGAGTCCAGAAGCCAGTATATTTTCACAGCCAAGCACTAAGAGGAGCCGAGGAGAGATATCCTCAAATTGAAAAACTGGCCTTCGCTTTAGTAGTGTCAGCAAGACGGCTCAGACCATACTTCCAAGCACACACCATCCGAGTACTGACCAAATATCCGCTGAGAAAAACACTCTATAAGCCAGATACCTCGGGCAGACTAGTAAACTGGGCAGTCGAGCTCGGGGAATTCGACATCGAATACTTGCCCAGATCAGCAATTAAGGGGCAAGCACTTGCCGACTTCTTGGTGGAATTCACTAACTTCCCCGATCCTACCAAGGCATCAAAGAAGAACCCTTGGGTAATATATGTTGACGGATCCTCAACTGCCAGCCGGAGCGGGGTCGGAATCATCATGATAACCCCGAGAGGCAAGGAGCTGACATTCGCCATCAAGTTGGACTTTCAGACAACCAACAACGAAGCCGAGTACGAAGCTGTATTAGCAGGACTACACCTGGCACTGGAGATGGGAGCTACAGACGTAGAAATCCGAACTGACTCCCAGGTCATTGCTCACCAAATCCAGGGAGATTACGAAGCAAAAGGAAAAAAGATGAAGGAATACCTAGCCAAGGTGGAAGAGGCTCGCATACAATTCAACCAGCTCGTAGTAAAGCAAATCCCAAGGGAAGAAAATGAAGAAGCTGATAAGCTGGCCCGACTGGGGTCGGCCCCCGAGGACGAACAACAGCTATCAGGAGTAAAGATACAAGTACTGACAGAACCAAGCATTCACGGCGGCAACGACGTAATGGCTACCCCCAATGAGATGCCCCAGATTGGGCAGCAGACCTTATCCAATTCCTTGGACATGGGAGTGCTGCCGTCAGAGAAGAAAGAGGCGCAAAAAAAGTCAGAACAAAAGCAGCAAGGTCTTACCCTCATCAATGGCGTCACTCTAACAAAAGGGTTACACCCTAGCCTGTTGCTTGCAAGTGCTTCATCGGAAGGAAGAAAGAGGAAAGTACGTGTTGAAAAAAACCACCAAAGACTCTGTGGCAGCCATTCAGGAGGGCGAACGGTGGCTCACAGAGCTATTCGGGCCGGGTACTACTGGCCCAAAATGCACAAGGAATCCCTCGAAGTAGTCAAAAAGTGCGACGAAGATTGGTCCCGAGCTTCAGCAAGAGACACGACCAAGGCATCCTTTTCCTTGGCAAGAGTTGAAGCCCGAGACTCCACTGCCGCACGTTCCTGCTTAACGCGCCACAACTCCTCAGAAACCTCAGAATGCATGGCAACAACCTTCTGACGACCGGCGCCCATGATCAATAACTCGGCCTCCAAGTCAACAATCCGATCTTCAGCAATAGAAAGCCTGTCCTGAAGATCTGACCGACGGGCAGCCAAAGCCTCCGAGTCGGATTGCTCTTTAATCTTGGCCTCCAACTCAGCCACCCTGGCCTCGGCGGCATTCATCCGAGATTGAAGCCCCTCAGACTCAGAGGCCTTTGCCTCCAAGGTAGCTCGGGCCAAAGTCAAACCGTTAAGCTCTGCAGCCTGATCCTCAACAATGCCAACCAGACGAGCGACGTCGTCCTCGGAGTTTTGGAGCTTCTTCTTCAAAACCGAGACTTCATCCGGACGGGCTCTTAAGCTGTCACGGTACTCCAAGAAGAGGCTAACGACTTTAACCACATCCTGAGAAAACAAGAGTTAGCAAAGACGATGAGCTTGCTGAATAACAAATACTAACACAGTCAACAAAACTCACTGTAATCTTCTGATGTATCAAAAGATCAACAAACTCCTCCGACGACACACGGCCAGCTCCCCGCGAACGGCCCTGGGGAATGATGTTGGAAAGCACCTGCAGAGGATGCTCGGTCAAGCCTTCCCCCAGAGACGACAAAAGAGGCCCCCAAAAATCAGAGCTGCCAACAGCAGATGTCTCCCGAGGAGAACACTCAACACTTGCAACCACAGGCGAGGGAGTAACTTCGTGAGGT
>FXXK01000296.1:0-71440 GCA_900184695.1 Betula pendula
AGCTTTACCATCTTCTAAATAAATTAGCTTCCGGAAAAAAAAAAAAAAATTCAAGATTCCATTGTCGCATCTCCAAGCTCTCTCTCTTTCTGGTTTTCATCTCCAAGGGCTACTGGCTATAAAGCCGATTTCATCTTCTAGAGGAATCAGCTTCCTTTGAAAAAACAAGATGCTTTCCATCTTCTAGATCTCTGTGTTGATTTCAAGACTTTTTTTTTTTTGGTCTTCGGAAACAACATGGAAGCAACTAATTAACATGAAAACTGTGATTACTGTACTGGAAACTTATGACCAGGAAAAAAAAAAAAAGTTGAACGGCACGTGCCGGAGGGGCAGATCGTCCGGGTCGTCGGGCTGGGCGAGTTCCAGTGCCACGAGGTTTGGGGGTTTAGCCAGTGTTTTTGTTAATTGACTATTTGTTTTGATTTCGATTTATGGATTTGGAAGCTGATTATTGAGGAATTTGGATGATTTTGGGTGAAATGAAATCTGGGTTCTGCTTAGTTTCTTCCGTTGATGGAAGCTGATCCGGGGAGTTTCGATGGTAAAGTTTCCATTTATGTGTGGTAGTGCGGGTTTGCTGGGTTTTGAATTGTCATCTCAATTGGGCTTGCTCCGTAAATGAGTGACCAAAAATGGAGTCTTGAACTTAAAAAAAAAAAAAAAAAAAAAAATGGAGTCTTGAAATTTTTTTCTCCGTAAGCTGAATCTAGAAGATGAAGTTGCCTCAATCGGGTTTGCTCCGTAAATGAGTGGGCAAAAATGAAGTCTTGAACTTCAAAAAAAAAATGCAGTCTTGAAATTTTTTTTCCGGAAGCTGAATCTAGAAGATGGAAAGCTCTCAGAAGATGGCCGGAGAGCTTGGAGAGAAAGAAACCAATGCATTTTCTCAATATTTTTTTGTCAGCTCTCAGTACCCTGACATCACGTCCAGTGCCCTTTGAAATTTTTTCTCTCTCTAACACCCGTGGCTCAGCCACGTTGGTTCCATATCATTTGGTAAGATTCTTTCCGTAAAATTTTAAGTACCTCTAACATTTCTCTTGTATTAATTTATGGCGGGTTATATACAGCTTGTCCCTCTTAAAGTATATTGATTTTTTCAATTTATTTATTAAAGTTTAAAAACTAACAATATACTCTCACAAAGTTTCAAAATTTTTTAATTCGACTACTCCGCCACTCTTTTTCGTCTTATTTGACAGAATTAGATCACGTACGTGGTACGTAGAGTTTTTGGGAGTAAAAATATCTAAAATATCCCTGATAAATTTTTTTAAAAAAATAGGGTGGCCATAGCCACTCCATTTCGGGCCCTTGGGATGGCCAAACCACCCCATGAGCCATGGGGTGGCTCGTTACCCCCATTCCAACCAGATGAGGGTGATTTAACTACCCCCTTGGCCAAATCGAAGTGATCGAGCCACCTACAAATCCTTTAGAGGTGGTTTCAACCATCCCATTAACTAAATAGGGATGGCCGAGCCAACCCCAAATTCCTTTAGGGGTAGCTGACCACTCCAAATGGTCAATGGGGTGGCCATAGCCACCCCATTTTTTTTCTTTTCTTTATTATTTTTTTTTTAAAAAAATTATTAAAAAATACCAAAATAACCATAATTCCGTCAGAGAAAACAGTTGAGACTAACAAAGTGACGACATTATAAAATCTTAAAATTTTGCAGGAATATATTATCAATTTTTAAACTTCGATGACCGAATTAAAAAAATAGATATACTTCCGGAGGGACAAACTATTTTTAACCCATTTATGATTTAAAATGTGCTACATCGCTCATAATTGATCTAGTGCCTCAAAATCAAATTAACCTAAATTGAGTTTTCTCCATTTGGTATGTGAAAATGGTTGTTTTATTGGAAAAATAAATAGACATTATTGGGAATTGAAGAAACTTATACTGAATAGTAATTTGTGTTCAATAGTTTGGCTATAACATTAAAATAGAACTTCAAATCTATATTTCATTATTTAATGTACAGTACAATGCAATAAGTTAGTGAATAAAATCATATTATAATACATTTTTAAAAAATACCCTTGGGATACAATTCTAACTTACATTTTATAGACTGTTTTTTTTTTTTTCAATTTATACCACACGAGAACACCTAATATAATCAAAATCAAACATTAATTCCTGCTCTCATAATGCAAGTTTAACCATATTCAATTCATGTGGTGATAATCAAATACATGTACAATCTAAAACTCATTATATTTTCCCTTTATTTTTATTTTTTTTAATAAAAAAAAGAACAAGTTTTGGCTTTTCTTGGTGTTTTCCAGAAATTGCTAGTTTTAGAAGCCTTACATTTTGTCGGACTCTTGACACTTAATAATTTGTAGTTGGTACCAAAGAAATCATGTGGAACTCACAAGACAGCAGAAAAAGCAAAACGACAAGACATGATAATTGAATATATTTGTTTTTTTTTTTCCAAATTCACCTTTATGCACAATAATATTCCACCCAAAGACATCGACCCACTTAACCTTGTCTTCTTCAAGAATTTGAACATATAATATGAAGAAAGAGCTTCTCACACATGTGGATTCCACTGGATTATATTGTATAGGCCAATGGGTACTGATATCAGCATAGCAGCCATGTCAACACAACTGGTGCAAAGAAAAACCCCACCCGATGGGTACCTTAGTGTTGAAGTGAAAATAAACACACAAATATTGTTAAATTATCATTTATTTAAAAAGTTTAAGCTGATAAGAAGAGGTAAATTTAATTATTTAGTTAAACTTTAACATTTTCTCTCACGTGTGGGCTCAAACTTTATTTTTTATTTTTTTTTAATAAATGATGATCAATACGTGGAATACTTAATTGAAATGATGGGTAAATGATGAAGTTAATATTCGAACTTAAGATATTTGACTTTGATACCATATTAAATTATCACTAATATTTATTCTAACAAGTATAAAGCAAACAATGGAAATCATTGCATATGCAAATGGTAGCATATAACTATATAGCATAAATAATCAATAAAGAAAATCCACAATTTTTTTTTTTCTAAGCCAAGAAAATCCACAATTTACTAGCTCATGTTTAAGTTAAAATCTAGAGCTATGCATATCAAAACAATATTTTCATCATCAACAATGATATTAAACATAAATGCTTAACGTATTGTCTATTAAATCATCATTTATTCTGAAGAGAAATGCTACTCAGTAGCGTTCTCTTTGCTTTTTTCTTTTTTTTTTTCTTTTTTTTTTTTAAAAAAAATCAGTAGATGTGATTCTGTGAATATGCCGCATAGACAATAATGCTAAGAAAATACTACTTGAAAATGTTGAGTTGCATTTCACTATCCTAAATAAGTTGATAGAAACTAAAGAAATATTACTCATCATTCTCAAGTAACATTATCCTACTATTTGTGTCTATGTGGCACATTCACATCTACCGATTTTTTTTTTTTTTAAAAAAAACAAAAAGAATGCTACTTGAGAATATTGAACAGTATTTATCTATAAAATAACCTTCATTCCCTCCCCCCTTCTTTTTTTTTTTGGGCCAATAAAAAAAAATAGCCAAGTCTGTAAGTACCGTTAAAATATATTTCTATATAATTGTGATCGTAATCAAATCTTTGTGATTTGATTATCTTATTTATATTATATTCATCTATCGCCTTTTCCTTATAAATAATGATCATTGGTATTGTAAACATTATCAAGAAATAAAAGCACAATGTAACCATTAGGACTTTCACATGTGAATGTAAATTATAGACCGAACCACACAATTCTCTGTATGTCTCTCCATTTTTTCCCTCTCTCATCCTTTTATGTTTATTTTATTTATTATGCTATTCAATTTTATTTCCCATTCAATTATGTTTATCTTCAAATACACAAAATGTAACGATGCGGCGATACCCATACCCTTTTCTCTTGTTGTTATTAGGGAGACGTTTATTATTACTCATTATGATATGAAAATAAAGTTACAAAAAAAAAAAGGAAAATAAATCAAAATAGGTCCCGTCCCTTAGGTCCTTGACCAAAAGGTCAAGGAAAGGGTTGCCTTGATAGCATTATGTGGACCATTGAACAAGAGGTGCACTAATGATGATTGTAATGATGCAATCGATAAAAATCACATTTTCTGCATTTGTAGACAAATGAGCATGCTCTGCAATAATTCAAAACAAAAGTAAAAATTATTCTCATTTTATCGAGAAACGAGGTGAGAATGAGCTTTTGGATGGATGAATTGAAATTAAAAACTATTGTAAAGGACAATGTGTGTGCCTTATGCACTTGTGAAGAAGGCAGCCCATGGGCCACACTCCCCAATGGAGTGCCTAGCTGGTGGTGACACAAGGTAGACTTAGGGGGTAGAGATTTGTAGGAGCAAATTAGGAAAGGAGGTCGAGAGGGACCAAAGCTAAAAAAATCTAGTAAATGAATATCATTATCAATAATCATCCATTGTATAATTAGTAGTATTTTCACCCAACCCTCCTTAGAATTTTCCTATATGCATTGCTGCAAAACAAGTCCCAGATTAATCTTCTACATTTAAATAAATAATAAAAAATTACTTGCCCAATAGACATTAAAAAGAAAAATAAAACAAAACAATTGACTCTCACTCAAGTTCAAAGTTGCATCCTCTTCAGCAAACAGTATAAACGACACAGATACAAGTGGACAAGTGGATCAGAATTTCTTTAAAATTTTTAGGATATTTAATAGAGTAGATTATTCAAATCTCAATCATTATTTCTAAATTAAAGGATAGACATGTTGTCATATCAATATTTATTTATTTCATTAATAATAAGATAATAAATAGAGATAAATATACCATTTAATTTGAAAATAAAGTCAAGATTTGAAGGAATCAATTTATGAGCAAGCCAAACTCATTCGTGAGCATATTCTTCTCGGTAAAGATAAATAATAGCCTGAGTTTTATTGTTTATGGGCGTCGTGAACAGTGTATTTTTTTTTTTTTTTTTCTCCTCTGATTTAGCCCATGCTGTAGCATCAGCCTGGACCGATGCGAATCACTACTCTATTCTTCTAATCCTTGCCTACACTCACGTCATGACATACTGCGACCCAATCACGTATCGCCACGTGGCTAACAAGAAAAGGCCAAGAAAAGTTTTATCACGAGGACTCACTCACTCGCTGACCATTTGTTCTGTGGCTCTCACTCTCACTCTCACTCACGTTCACGACTCTTCTCAGCGTATCCGAGCATGGCGGCGGCGGCGGCGACGAGAGCCATAGCCGTAGCGAGCAACTCCACGGCCTCGTGCTTGATCTTCAAGAGGCCGTTGCTCTTGCAACGCAACAGCCTCTGCTTCAAGAACCCGAGGGGGTCTAAGAGGTTGTTCACTTGTCGTGCCATTTACAAACCCGAGGCTCTTAAGATTGAGGAGGAGGGTCAGCCTGAAACCCTAGACTACAGGGTCTTCTTCGTTGATGATTCCAGCAAGAAGGTGCTTTCTCTCTTCCCATCGAAGTTTGCATATTAATCTATGGGATTCTCATTTGGCGCATTGTTTGGGTTCCAAGAAATTTGGGAAATGGAAGATTAGCTATAGGTTTTAATAAAAGAGGGTTTTTTTTTTTTTTGGCTGGCTTAGTTATTCAGTTCTAATGTTTGTTTGGTTGTTTAACTGACTTATTAAAAAAAAAAAAAAAACTGTTTGTTTGGTTGTAGGGAAGTAAGAAAATCTGCTTTTGATATCAGAGTTTTCAAATTGGGGCGTTCAGTGATTTTTCAGGAAGTTAAGTCTAGTACGAGCTAGTTGATTAGAGAGAGATTTTGTGGTTCTGATTGCCCCATTTGTGTTTGATGTACTATCAATATTGTTAATTCTAAGCACTTTTGTTAACCTTGAGAAATGATTGGAAATGGAAAGAAATACGAGCTCTAAATCTCTGTTTTTTTGTTCCTTTTTTTTTTAGGGGGGGGGGGGGGGGGGGGCTTGGGAAAGACAAAATAAACAAGAAGATGATTGCTTCTGATGAGACAAGTCGAAACGCGTAGCTCAGTTGATCACAGAGGTTTTGTATTTTTGGTTGCTCAGTCAGTGTTTCGGAGGCTGCTAATATTTGCTGTTATCGCTTAACAACTCTTTATTTTCCGAGGAATGTAGGAGAAGAAAGCAATGATTTGAGAATATGTACCATTTGGAACCGAGTGTTGTGAAAGCTGCATTATGTTGAGGATAATAAGACCGTTTAGTCTAGTTGAGGCAATTATTTAGTTTTAGATATGAAAAACAGCAGAAAACTTTTTTAATTTTTAATTTATTTTTTTTATCATTTAAATGAAGGTTGTGGTTGCCAAGGAAATGTAGGAAAGTGAAAAGAAATAAATTATATTAGGATTTTCAATAGCATAGCCTGATAAAACAACGATTTCCACACAACGAATACAGTTTTTTGGCCTAGTTGAGGTTTCTCTTCTTGTTGCCCATTAAATACAGAATATGATTTTGGATTTTAGTTTTTTTTACCCCTGATTTCTGCTTCGGCAAAGATTGAGGAAAGAAAGAAATGATTTGTAATAAGATAAAATCGAAACACCTTTTTTTTTTCTTGCCTTTACCTACGAATATTGAAAAGAGAAAGTATTGCTTACTGTTGCAGGTTTCCCCTTGGCATGATATTCCGCTGCACTTGGGTGATGGTGTTTTCAACTGTATTGTCGAAATTCCCAAAGAATCAAGTGCGAAGATGGAAGTTGCTACTGATGAGCCACATACTCCAATAAAGCAGGATACAAAAAAGGGGAAGCTTCGATACTATCCGTAAGATTCGATATTTTAGTTTTTCTTGGTGTTTGTTGTTGTTTGTCCAACTTACATGTGTATTTGAATCTATATGGCTATCTCAGCTGAGCTGTTGGTTGAGTGTGCAAAAGCCCTTGTTGTGAATGTGGGAAATAGGCTAGAGCCAGTCATTACGAGTTGCTGTCCTCCATAGAGGGTTTTTTTTTTTTTTTCTTTGTAAGAATTGATTGACACTAATAAATCCAACTTTATTTCCATCTGCCATATATTAAGTTTTTTTGAATCCAAATAGTCTTATTGTAAATTCAAATTTGAATTGGACATATGTTACAGTGCATCTTCTTAAATATGAAAATTGTTCATTCATGGTCTTTATCTATACACAAATATGGGGCTCTCAATGTCTATCTTTGTATGTAAGCTAGTTGTAATTTTAAACTCAGTCTCCACCCCTTATCAGGTTTGTTGTCACTTTCTGAGCATCCTTGATTATGTTGAATACCATTGAGTTTTAATTCCTTAAAGATCTGAATCCTGAGTCATCTTGTTATATGATTGCCAGTTACAATATAAATTGGAATTATGGATTGCTTCCACAAACATGGGAAGACCCATCCTTTGCTAACCCTGAAGTTGAAGGGGCATTTGGGGATAATGATCCAGGTATATCATCATATATTATTTTTTATTAACCTTTCTTTTATGTTTTTGCATTTTTTGGTCCCAAGTAGCAGTCCAGAACAATATCCTTCCTTTTAATTTGTAGTTGATGTTATCGAGATTGGTGAAAGTCAGAGAAAGATTGGCCAAATTCTTAGAGTTAAGCCCTTGGCTGCTTTGGCCATGATTGATGAAGGAGAACTTGACTGGAAGATAGTTGCAATTTCATTGGATGATCCAAAAGCTTCTCTTGTTAATGACGTCGATGATGTTGAAAAGCATTTCCCGGTATGCCCATTTTGCTAAGTGCTGGTATATATTCCCAAATTAACACCTCCTCCCTACCCATTTTCCATTCTCTCTTATTGTGCCGAGGGTTGTAATATCTTTGGTTATGCTCTAAGTCATTATGTCCTTATAAAAACAGATTGACTATATTAATACATTGTGTAATGTTTTATGAAACAATACTAGTTAGTAATTATATGATGGTTGATAACAACCGCAAAAGTTACAAATAAGCCATGGACTAGAAGTATTTGCAACATATGGCCTTGTTTGACATGTGGAATAAGTATTCTATCAAGAAAAATAATAGTTATTACTAGGAATGGAGGAGGGTGAAATGGAAGTGCCTTACGCTTTTGATGACATCTTGATTACTTATCAAAAAAAATTATTACATTACTACGGGTTCATTATTTAAGAGAAAATTATAGATGTATGCAAAGGAAAATGGTGGTAAACCATTCCTTGTTGTGGAACCAAAGTGGTTGAAATGTGGCTCGTTGGGTTGAGTACTTCAGCTAATTTTTCCATGATTTGCTAATCTTATAAGCATAATAGTAAAGCAATTATTAACATGGTTAATCCATTAGCTCACTCAGAATATTGTCTACAGACATGTCTATCTATGAAAAAATGGCTAATATGTTGGAAAAAGTATGGCTGTGCTAGAATGAAATTGTTTCAAGCATTGGTTGTCATAGTCTAGCCAAAATAAAAAATAGTGGTGTGGTGTGTCTCTAATGCACAATTGCAGTCACAGCGAGCAAAATCTATGGGATCTAATCTGATGGTTATCTTCAGGGCACTCTCACTGCAATTAGGGATTGGTTCAGAGACTACAAGATCCCTGATGGAAAACCTGCTAACAAGTTTGGTCTTGGAAACAAGGCAGCAAACAAGGTATTTTTTTTTTCTTTTTCTTTTTAGCTGTCTGCTTGTCAATGCTTGATTCCTTTGGAATGCTCTATGTGCTTGTCATTTTCTACACCAGATGTGTTGCAGCTTACTATGATCAAGTTGGTTTTTTGGCTCTCTCAATTATAACATTTTATTATTCTAAAGTTTCTTTACTCTTGATGTCCTTTAACACTGTATCTTGCCAAAGTTGATTTCTATTTGACTTGTGTATATCATTGACATAGATCGTACATCGTGCATGCTTTACATATGGTTGCTCTTGTATACATAGTACATAGTACACAGTAGATTACTTCAGACTGTTCCTTCTTCCTCCTTTTCCGAATCTTTTAGGCTTTGTAAACTTTTTAGATTTTAGATACCTTTAATGTGGTTGTCTCTTGTGTACATTTCATGTACGAGGATTGTGCCAGTTTTTCTTTTCAATAAAATTATTACTTATCAAAAGTGTAATTGATTATAGGAACTGTCAACTGAATCAGCTGCTGGTTTTTTCTGTGATTTTTTTTTTTTATAAGTAATTGAGATATTATTAAATGCGTAAGGTGCCTTCAGCTACACAGAAAATATATAAGAGAAGTCACCTAATTATTAGGAACACAATAAGTATACAAGAGAAACCACTAGCTATTAGGACAAAAAAGAACAAAAAAATTATGATAACTAATCACCAAAAGAGAAACAAAAACGGTTGTACAAAGTTTTCTCTTTATGTATTTAATTATGGCCAAGTAACCACAACATGCAAGAGGAGAATCTTTATGTATTTAATTATGGCCAAGTAACCACAACATGCAAGAGGAGAATATGGTTCCACATAGTACTCCCGTTAAGTCTTTATATGAGTTTTACTGTCTTAATCTTATCTTTGAAAATAAAAATAAAAACAGAAAAGGCACAAGATGAAACCATTTCATGATTCATAAGAAGAATATACATCCAGTACATAGCAGAATACTAGAATAATTTAGTTTGTAGCATCATCGTCATCGTCATTATTATCATTTCTATTATTCTTGTTATTGTTACTCTGTTATAGTCTCCCATCGTATATAGCCTATATGGCTTTTTTCTTCTTCTTTTGTGTGAATTTTTCCTGATTTAAATTTGTGCCTGATAAATAGGATTATGCTCTTAAAGTCATCACTGAGACCAATGAGGCTTGGGCTAAACTTGTCAAGAGATCGATTCCTGCTGGAGAGCTGTCACTTTTCTAAATGCATGAAGCGGAGTGCGACGGTGTGCTACAACTTGCACTGTTAGTGACCCATCAGAGATTTTCCTTTCGGCAAAGCGGTCCCTGGTAATATGTTATTATAAGGCCAATTCCATTTTTTCCAGTTATTGAACAGAAACGATGCATCTCTCATTTGTAGTTCTTTTATGTTCTGTTTTGTACTCTGAGATAAAAGTAAACGATTGCTTTTGAAATGAAAGATAAGATTCGCGCCTGCTGGATTCAATAACAGCAACAAATGTGCAAAGTATCTTGGATTTGTTTATATTTTGTCTGACTGGTATCCTGCTTGTGGGGGAAAAATTATCCACGTCAAGTTGGCTTTGAGCTCTTCATTATATTTTTCATATCTAGTTTGCATAAAGAATAATGTTAGATACTAAACTTTTATTGCACTGAGCTAATATGGTAGTGACTATAAGCCTTTGCTTAAAAAAATAAAAATTCGAAAACTGGTCGACACAGTCATATCAGCCAAGTACAATGAAAATGGACTCAGGTTTGACAAATCGATTTATGTTTTTGTTTTTGAAAACTATTTTCGAAAACAAAAACATAAAATAATTTTCTATTATTTTTTTTTTCTAAAAAAGTGTTTGACAAATTGTTTTCGAAAACAAAAAATTAGTATAATTTCATTTGGATAATTTGTCTAAAAATAATTTCTCTTCTCACACATTGATTTATTAGAAAATTTGCAATAATTCATTTTCACCAATATCAAAAAAAATAAGCTGAATCAGGGACAAAAAAACTAATCAAAATGATAATATATATACTATAGAATGGAATCTAACAAAACATGTAAGATAAAGAAAAATTATCATAGAAGTGAAGCAGATGTTTGTAAATGAATAAAATTATTTGGGAACATACTCAGACTTAGCTAGATTAGATTTGACTCGATTATTAATTAAATAGGTTGTTCATGAACACAAAAATAGGCTTGATTATTAAACAATGCATACTTGTTTAAACTCGGTTAACGTTCGTAAACAAACTCATATAAGTCTCAATTTATATATATTAAGTACTTTCAATAATTTATGTTATATTTTATAATTTAAGAGTATATTTAAAAATGTATATTATGTGTTATATGTTATATGTTATACTTATATGCTATAATACTATATGTTATAATTTATAAGTATATTAAATAATTTATGATACATGTTATATAATATTATCATTTATGTCATAAGTATACTAATATTAATATAAGTATGTAAATAATTAAATATAATATATTATATATGTATATATGTATAAGTATATAATATATAATTATATGCATAGCAATATATACAATATCTTTCTTGATAGTCATAGAAAAACAAAGAAGATTAAATGAAAAAACAAAAAACTGTTTTTTGAAACATATATAAGTTGTTTCAAGATTTTTGTTTTTTGGTGTTTTTGTTTTCACTTATTTTTGTTTTTAAAATGGTTTGTCAAACGCTACAAAAACGTGCTTTACTGTTTTGAAAATAAAAAACTTGTTTCCAAAACAGCAACCAAACAGTCCCGTAGGTAGATTGTAACATTTCTCTTGCATAAAATGGTATGCATATCGGTTTCAGTTACTACACTTTATACTTTATGAAAAATTGGTAAAAATGCCACTTCAAGCGGTGTTAATTCCAATTTTCTCCCAATGAAGTTGCTATATAAATAATGAATGATACTCCAATTCTTTTAGGTATATGTTAATTCGTGTTTGCGTATTGACATCATATCGTGTTGATGTATGGGTATAACCATATAAGATTATATAGGTCAATTTTAATTTGACCAATTTAATTAAACATGTCAAATTTCTTAACTTTAACCCGCTAATTTGGGTTCATATATCGTGTCAAAAAATAATAGCCTTAAATATCTTGTTAGATTTTAGTTGTGTTAAGGTATGAGTATAAGACTATATAGGCTTACTCTTAACTTGGCTCATTTAATTTAATGGAAAAAATATATTTTGGCCCCCCAAACTAACAGCCGATTTTGATTAGCCTCCCCAAAATGGCAGCTCATACACATGGATACATCAAACTATTTAATCCTTGTTAAATAGTCCCCTCCATCCACTTGAGCCGTCTGTTTGGATGGAATAGTGGTCACGTGTGCGTTACGTGATTACTTTTATCACATTCTTCCAATAATGCTCCTAATTTATTTAAATAAAAATAAAAATTTAATATTAAAATTTTTAAAATAATTAAAAATTCAAATAATAAAAAATTAAAAAAAAAATTATGCAAAGGATGGCAGAACCACCCATGAGTGGTTTGGCCACCCAAGATGTAGGTGGGGGTGGCCATCGAGCCACCTTCAACCTACTGGGGTGGCCGTCGAGCCACTCCATGGTGGCTGGGAGGTGACTCGCGGCTACCTCCAACCCAGCGAGTCACCCCCAACCCACTGGGGGTGGTTGCGGCCACCTCCATGATGGTTGGGGGTGGGCTACCTACCAAACCTCATGGTGGCTCGAGGGTGGCTAAGAGCCATCCCCTTTTCCCTATTCTCTTTTTCTTTTAAAAAAAAAATAAATAAAATTAAATCTTAAGCTTTTTAATGATTAATAAATATAGAAAAAATTTGATTTTTCAATCGTCAAAATAATTCTAGTTTTGAAAAGAGGTGCTTCAACCATTCTTAAACTTTGGTTGTTTGATTTTTTTTTTTAATATTTAGTTTTTTTTAATAAAAGTAATATATATATATATATATATTTTAAGGTGACCTAACACCCATAGACATTACAAATTTAACTGAAAATTTAATAGAATGACCATTTTCACATTCACAAAAATTTTATCTAGTTAAAATTGAAAAAATAAAAAATTTGAAATATTATTTAAATTGGTGCTTTAAATCAAAGATTTATTTTAAATTTTTTAAATTTTTATTTATAATAAAAGTAAACAAAAAAAAAACTTTTGTTATAAATATTGGTCAAACTTAAATTTTCGACGGGTAAATTCAGTTTTTTATTCGTCAAAAAAAGGTATTTTCAGAAGATAAAAGTCAAAATTAATTTTCCATTCAACATAACGGTCAAAGTTGACTACTTTAAAAGGATTAGGTAATTTGTACGGACTGTTGTTTTGGGAGACTAATAAAAAATGGCTGATAGTTTAAAGAGTCAAAATATATTTTTCCCTAATTTAATAAACCAAACTTTTAATCTACTAATTTTCTGTTAAGTCCGTAAAAACTCAAGAGAATATTTGACTAAAAAGGCTTAATCACCGTACCACACTTGTGGTTTGTATTGCTATATATATAATAAATTACAAGAAGTTGATTTACACAATAACACTTAATAAAAGCTACCAATGAAGTATGAATACAATTGAAAGTCCTATAGATGTTATCTCTTATCTTTATCTATTAGTTGATCATCAGCTTCTATCTTCTTAGCTTCACGATTATCATCAGCTTCTATCTTCTTAGCTTCAATAGCTTCTATCTTCTTAGCTTCAATATGAGGATCATGTTTATCATTAACACATGGATAGTTTACTGGATAATTATGTGCTTCAACATCCCCCCGCAAGTTCAACGGGGGTGAGCGGACGTTGAGCTTGTCACAAAAAAATTGAAATCGCTTGGAAACGATAGGTTTAGTAAGCACATCCGCAAGTTGATCCTCACTAGGAATAAATAGAATTTGAAGGGATTTATCAGCCACACGCTCACGCACACGCACGAAATGAAAATCTATCTCCACGTGCTTTGTTCTTGCATGAAAAACAGGATTAACCGAGAGGTAGGTGGCGCCAATGTTGTCACACCATATTTTCGGTGGAGATGTAAGAGTAATGCCCAAGTCACGTAGAAGAGCTTGGATCCAGAGAACTTCAGCGGCAGTGTTGGCGACAGCTTTATATTCCGCTTCAGTGCTGGAACGAGATACGCTTGATACCATAAAAACTCAAGAGAATATTTGACTAAAAAGGCTTAATCACCGTACCACACTTGTGGTTTGTATTGCTATATATATAATAAATTACAAGAAGTTGATTTACACAATAACACTTAATAAAAGCTACCAGTGAAGTATGAATACAATTGAAAGTCCTATAGGTGTTATCTCTTATCTTTATCTATTACTTGATCATCAGCTTCTATCTTCTTAGCTTCAATAGCTTCTATCTTCTTAGCTTCAATATGAGGATCATGTTTATCATTAACACATGGATAGTTTACTGGATAATTATGTGCTTCAACAGTCCGTAACAAATTCGCAGATGATGGCAAAGATGGCCAGCCTTAATATACTTACATCGGCTATGCTCCGGGCAGCCCATCTAAGCCCCATCACTACCTTTTCTCTTTGGATGGGAACACATTTGATCTGTTTAAACCCACATGCCCTTTCTTTGCAACCGTTTAGTTAAAAAAACAACCTTCAATTTCAGACGGTAAATACGAAATCTCAAGACCTTTACATGCAAAATATGCTTGGAACCCTGAGATTAGCAAATAGTAGTAGCCTAGTATACGCTTAAAACTTCAATAGACACTAGTTTTGGATCTGAAACTGTAATGGGATTATGAACAAAATTTGTGTTCCTCCGTATCTCTCTGTTTTTGCAAGACTAGCAAATAAAAATAAGAAAGATTAACTTAATATATACAAGATAATCTAGACAAATTCGCTCATGCACAAGTATGGTCTCTTTGGTAACAAGTAAAGAACACAGAAGCTGCTATTGATCTTTACAGTTAGCAAGTAAGATTGTTATACAGATAATTTAGACTAAACAGAACACCTCCAAAACACAGTGGTAGTACCTAAAACTCTAATTCCATTCAGCTTCCCCAGCAGCTGAGTTGAAGAGCTTCTTCAAACCTCTTTTCCAGCACAAAAGATGAATCAACATGGCCATGTTTTTGTTTGTCATCTGATCTTGCTTTGCAGATGGGATTCTTTTCTGAAACCCATTTCAGTGCTGCCAGTTTCAGCCCGAAAGAAGTTGCAGGCGGTGGCGGTGATGGAAGAAGCTGAGCCGGTGGGGAGATTGATTTGCCGTGGTGACACAGTATGAGCATCGCTGCTGTGGGCGCCATTGATTTGCAAGAAACACGTGGAAATATGACCCAAAAAATCTCTATATATGGTAAGAGGGACACAGATAGAGGTAGACATAGAAAGGTTCAACAATCTGTGGGTACGATCCAATGGTTTCTTGGGGGTCGAGAGTAGGATCAGATGCGTTCAAGATGTTGGAAACTTTGGGAATAGGTTGACACTATTGGTTGGCTCAATGGTTGGTCCTTTGACTTTAACTGTTCCAACCGTTGATATCTTGACAAGCACATACGTGGCGGTGAGATTGAGTGCGGTTGATTATTGCTCGTTACCGTTTTTGGAGTTACCTGTGGTTTTGGTCTGACGTTGTTTTGGGAAAGTACAGAATACGGAGACTGGAGTAGACACGTGTGGTTTCCAACGAACTGCTGTTTGGAAAAGAGGATATGGATTGGAAGTATAATTCAGCGGCACGTGATGATAGTCAACTTTTGAGAATGCAAACAACTATATACTTTTTACCCCCTAAGAAATAACATGCTATAGAAGTTTTATGCTAAGCTTCTGTCGAAAAAAAAAAAAAAAAAAGAGGAAGGAAAAACTAATAAAGTTTGATAAATTTTATATACTACGGAGGAATGGTTGGGATTCTACCTTCATTCTTTTTTCATCCTCTCAAATTTTATCATTATTATTAAATATGTGAATTTTACTCATATAATTTACATAAATCTATCGATTCAATGGTAATAATAAAAATTAAGAGAATGAGAGAAGGATGTTATAGAGAAATGCTAGGACATCTATCCCCTTCATTTTCTCATTTTCTCAATTTTCATTATCACAATTGGATCTATAAATCTCACACAATGGACTCATATAAATTCATAGATCCAATAATGATAGTAAAAATTAAGATGATAAGAGAATGATAAGGGTAAATGCCTTAACATTTCTTTATACCATGTCACTATTTCATTATGAAAAAATGTTACATTTTATTCTCTTGTTATTCTCTCATCTTTCTATTTTTCAAAATCACCATTGAGTTTATAGGTTCCATGTGAACTCACATGGGAAAATGCTAGGGCATCTACTCCTATCATTTTTTCATCTTTTCAAATTTTATCATCGTTATTGAATTTATGGGTCTCATATAAATTCATAGATCCAATGATGATAGTGAGAATTAAGAGAATGAGAAAATGATAAGGTAGATGCCCTATCATTTCCCGATTCACATAAAACCGAAAAATCAAAGGTAATTTGAAAAGTAGAACGATATTTACTATGAGACTCACTATACATTCTCCCTTAGTCTTTTTTCCATCTTCCCATTTTTGAAAGTCACAATTGGATTTGTGGGTCTCTTATGTGGGACTCACAGATCTAATGATGATTTAAAAAAGTGAAAGATAAGAGAAGGATCAGGGAAGAAAATGAATCATTTCTCATTTCACTATATATATATATATTATATATATATATATAATATATATATAGTATATATATATATATATATAATATATATATATATATATATTATATATTTATATATATTAACATAATTAATTTAAAGGTAAACTAATTGATGCAGCCTATAGGAAGACTTTGCATAGCAAACACAAAATATCACACACATAAGAGCATTAGTAGCAGCTTCCCTTAAACTCCATTCCTTTCCCTAGTGTAGGGAAAACTGTTAAAAAAAACACAAAAAAATTCTGCAGCAGCTTCCCTAAGTGTTCCCTAAACTATAGAAACACCAAATGAACCACTTTGGTTCCTTCATCTAGGGAACCAAAAGTGGTTCCCTTAGCATTATTAAAATATAAAAAACTTTCTCTCTCCTCTACCATTTGTTTAAAACAATATTTAAATGATTTCTCTTTCTTCTCTCTTTCTTCTAGCATTTAATTTAAATAGTATTTAATTCATGTAGGGAAAGATGAAGGGAAGCTGCTGTGGAGTGCATTTAACTAGGGGATATTATACCAATATGAAAAAATTTAATTTTGATAATACTAGTTTTGAAAGGAGGTGGTTCAATCATTCTTAAACTTTATTTTTTATTAATATTTAGTTTTTTTAATAAAAGTAAAATATTATATATATATTAATGTGACCTGATATCTATAGACATTACAAATTTAACTAAAAATTCAATAAAATGACAATTTTTACATTCACTAAAAACTTATGCAGTTAAAATTGAAAAAATAAAAAATTTGAGACATCATTTAAATTGGTGCTTTAAATCAAAAATTTATTTTAAATTTTTTAAATTTTTATTTATAATAAAAGTAAAAAAAAAAAAAAAAACTTTTGGTAGATATTGGTCAAACTTAAATTTTTAAAGGGTAAATTTAATTTTTTATTAGTCGAAATAAGAGTATTTTTAGAAGATAAAAGTTAAAATTAATTTTCCATCTAATATGATGGTCAATTCTGACAAAGGGAACTACTTTACAAAAATTAGGTAATTTGTACGAACTGTCATTTTGGGAGACTTATAAAATTGGCCGATAGTTTAAAGGGTCAAAATATATTTTTCCCTAATTTAATAAATCAAACTTTTAATTTACTAATTTTCTGTTAAGTCCGTAACAAATTCGCAGATGATGGCAAAGATTGCCAGCCTTAATATACTTACATCGGCTATGCTCCGGGCAGCCCATCTAAGTCCCATCACTACCTTTTCTCTTTGGATGGGAACACATTTGATATGTTTAAACCCACATGCCCTTTCTTTGCAACCGTTTAGTTAAAAAAACAACCTTCAATTTCAGACGGTAAATACGAAATCTCAAGACCTTTACATGCAAAATATGCTTGGAACCCTGACATTAGCAAATAGTAGTAGCCTAGTATACGCTTAAAACCTCAATAGACACTAGTTTTGGATCTGAAACTGTAATGGGATTATGAACAAAATTTGTGTTCCTCCGTATCTCTCTGTTTTTGCAAGACTAGCAAATAAAAATAAGAAAGATTAACTTAATCTATACAAGATAATCTAGACAAATTCGCTCATACACAAGTATGGTCTCTTTGGTAACAAGTAAAGAACACAGAAGCTGCTATTGATCTTTACAATTAGCAAGTAAGATTGTTGTACAGATAATTTAGACTAAACAGAACACCTCCAAAACACAGTGGTAGTACCTAAAACTCTACTTCCATTCAGCTTCCCCAGCAGCTGAGTTGAAGAGCTTCTTCAAACCTCTTTTCCAGCACAAAAGATGAATCAACATGGCCATGTTTTTGTTTGTCATCTGATCTTGCTTTGCAGATGGGATTCTTTTCTGAAACCCATTTCAGTGCTGCCAGTTTCAGCCCGAAAGAAGTTGCAGGCGGCGGCGGTGATGGAAGAAGCTGAGCCGGTGAGGAGATTGATTTGCCGTGGTGACACAGTATGAGCATCGCTGCTGTGGGCGCCATTGATTTGCAAGAAACACAAGGAAATACGACCCAAAAGATCTCTATATATGGGGAGAGAGACACAGATAGAGATAGACATAGAAAGGTTCAACAATCTGTGGGTACGATCCAATGGTTTCTTGGGGGTCGGGAGTAGGATCAGATGCGTTCAAGATGTTGGAAACTTTGGGAATAGGTTGACACTATTGGTTGGCTCAATGGTTGGTCCTTTGACTTTAACTGTTCCAACCGTTGATACTTGACAAGCACATACGCGGCGGTGAGATTGAGTGCGGTTGATTATTGCTCGTTACCGTTTTTGGAGTTACCTGTGGTATTGGTCTGACGTTGTTTTGGGAAAGTACAGAATACGGAGACTGGAGTAGACACGTGTGGTTTCCAACGAACCGCTGTTTGGAAAAGAGGATAAGGACATGTTTGGTACGATGAATGACTATTCCATGGAATAGCCTTTATCAAGTATAAAATGAGAGTAATGCTTTAGCCTTGAAATAGTCATTCCGATGATTATGAATGAATAGTTATTCCTTTAATTGAGGGAATAACCATTCTTTTCAATTTAAGAGGAATGATTATTCCCTCAATTGAAGGAATAGTCATTCCATCATGGCTATTGGAATGGTTATTACAAAGCTAATTTACTCTACTCATTTTATTTTTAATATAGGCTATTCCATGGAATAGCCATTCCACGTACCAAACATAACCTAAGGATTGGAAGCCTAATTCAGCGGCACGTGATGATAGACAGATTATTTTCAACTTTTGAGAATGCAAACAACTATATACTTTTTTTCCCCCTAAGAAATAACATGCTATTAGAAGTTTTATGCCAAGCTTCTGTCGGAAAAAAAACAAAAAAAGGAAGGAAAAACTAATAAAGTTTGATAAATTTTATATAATACGGAGGAATGGTTGGGCATCTACCTTCATTCTTTTTTCATCCTCTCAAATTTTATCATTATTATTAAATATGTAAATTTTATACATATAATCCACATAAATTTATAAATTCAATGATAATAATAAAAATTAGGAGAATGAGAGAAGGATGTGATATATACCATAGAGAAATGCTAGGACATCTACCCCTTTCATTTTCTCATTTTCTTAATTTTCACTATCACAATTGGATTTATAAATCTTACACAATGGACCCATATAAATCTATAGATCCAATAATGATAGTGAAAATAAGGAGGATGCGAGAATGATAAGGGTAAATGCCCAAACATTTCTTTATATCACGTCACTATTTCATTATGGAGAAATGCTACATTTCATTTTCTTGTTATTCTCTCATCCTTCTATTTTTCAAAATTACTATTAAGTTTATGGGTTCCATGTGGACTCACATGGGAAAATGCTAGGGCATCTACTACTATCATTTTTTCATCTTTTCAAATTTTATCATTGTTATTGGATTTGTGGGTCTCACATAAATTCATAGATCTAATGATGATAGTAAGAATTAGGAGAATGGGAAAATGATAGGGTAGATGCCCTACCATTTCCCGATTCACATGAAACCCATAAATTCAAAGGTAATTTGAAAAAGTAGAATGATAAAAGAAGGATACGAATAGATGTTGTATCATTTCTCTTCACTATGAGACTCATTATACATTCTCCCTTAGTCTTTTTTCCATCTTCCCATTTTTGAAAGTCACAATTGGATTTGTGGGTCTCCTATGTGGGACTCACAAATCCAATGATGATTTAAAAAAGTGAAGCATAAGAAAAAGATCAGGGAAGAAAATGAATCATTTCTCATTTCACTATATATAAGAGATCCACAAATCTAATAGTAACTTTAAAAAGTGAGAAGACGAGAGAATGACGAAAGAAGAAAAATAATCATTTCTCATTTCAATATATATATATATATATATATATATATATATATATATATATAACAATAATTAATTTAAAGGTAAACTAATATTGCTACGTTAGTGGTGTGATATATACTCGAAACTTTATAAGCAAACAAGAATCGCCAAAAATATGCTATATTTTCTTCTTTTATCTTTTTTTTTTTATGCTTTTATTTTTTAAAATTATTATTAGATATGTAGTTTTTATGTGTAGTCTCACATTGAGACCACTGATCCATAATAATTTAAAAAAAAAGAAAAAAAATCAATAAAATGCTGTAATATTTCTCTTGATTTACTGATAAAGGTCCCACCAGTTATCTTGGATGACAAAAAATGAGTTGCTCTGTTCTACACCGGATCAGGATGAGCTTGAAAATACATTTTCCAATGGCGGATCCAGAAATTTAGGTTCACGTGAGGGCCAAAATTAAAGAATAGAGTTAGAAAAAAATTAAAAAAATTAAAAAAATTAAAGTCCATCGACTACAATACCTTTCGGCCTCATCTTACTTGCAAATGCTAAAAACTTATACGAAGTGAAAAATAGCCTCAAACCTTTAACCAAAAAAGTTACGACTTTAAAGATTTAACGCTTTATAATTATAAAATAAACTCTTTAAGCCAAACGAGTTGATGTTGAGACTAGGAGTGTACAAGCGTAGCGGTTATTAACCGAAAATAACTGGATAACCGAAAATAATCGAATAATTGGACAAACCGAAAAATTGAAAAACCGCAAATAACCGCAACCGGATAACCGGTTAGGCCGATTGCGGTTGCGGTTATTAATTTTGAAAAATCGATTATTAACCGGATAACCGGTTTTTATATATTTAATTATATATATATATATAAAATAATAATTTAAAAACTAATTATATATATAATTTTTTTAAGGCATCTTAAGAAACTAAGCCTACAAAGGCTTAAATAGCCTTTTTATAGAAGTATGAAATGAGAAAAGTTTGTTTATATTTAATATAGGACAAATTCTTTTTCTTTTTTTTTCCTTCTCTCCTTCCTTTCTTTCTTCTCTGCTCTTTTTTCTCTCTCTCTATCTCAAGATGCAAGTGCAGGGAGCTCAGCAGGGAAGAAGAAAAGAAAAAAAATAGAGAGAAAGAAAGAAAAAAAAAAAAAACTTGTTCCACATTGAATATGAACAATTTTTTTTCACGCCTTACTTCTATAAAAAGGCTACTTAAACTTTTGTAGGCATAGCTTTTCAAAATATCTTGAGAAAATCATATAATTTAATATTATATATATATATATAAACTTGATGAAAAGTGATTAAAAATAATTTCTTTTTTGTGATTCATAACATTAAAATCAGTTACCGGTTTAAAAATTAATTTATAACCGGTAGTTATTGCCTAATAACCGCAACCGCAACCAATTGTATACCCCTAATTGAGACTAGTCAACAAGTCACAGCAATAAATATCTCAATAAATATTTTTATAAGGATAAAAATTTTCTCGAAATTGAATAAGAGAAATTTCATCCAATCAAATCTACAAATTTGCTATACATCATATCGTTTAATACGTAAGAAAACTCGTGTTTTTTTAATTAACATGCACATATTTTTTAACTAGGGGTACCAGTGTTGGAGCAATAAGAGACGCCAAAGTAAGGGTCTTCTCAGGTGGGGGGGTCCAGGCCTAAACTCAAGGAATACGCAGTCAATTATGAGTGGCCAAATATAAAAATATGAGAATAAATAGAACGGCGGGTGTAGGGCGTGAAACATTTGAATACTTGTGCGAGTGGGTTAGCGTATAGGAAAGGTTACAATGCTTTCACGAAAATAATTCCAAAGTTTGAACCAACTAAAGGACACCTTAAATTTTAAAACAATAAAGTATATTTACAAAAATAAAATAATAATAATAATAAAGTAATGGCGTAGTTCTCACTTTTCCTTCACTTCCAACAGTTCAACTGCTCACTCGTGCGAGATAAAGAGAGTGTATAATGGGCTAAATCAAATTTAATATGTAATATCCTTCTTCTTTTTTTTAATTAAAAAAAAAAACTACACTTATCTTCCTCAATCTATTACTCAATTTACAATATATCTCCAATATTTCAATTTAGGCCTTATTTATTTTGGCGTAAAATATTTTTCCTATTTTTGAGTGTTTGGCGCTGTGTAAAATATTGGTCAACCTAAAATATTTTTGATTAACCAAGAAAAATACCGTTCATGAGGCATAAAATGGAAACACGCTTCTCATTTGCGTAAACTTTTTTTTTTTTTTAGTTTTAAATCTGTCCAATTGAGTGATAGGTTTTTTTTTTAAAAAAAAAAAAATAAAAATTGGCCAAATGAGTGCTTGTGCTATTTTAAAAAACATTAATTTTTATTTTGTAGTTTTAGTTTTTAATAATTTTTTATTATATTTTATTAAGGGCATTTTCATTATTGAGAGGACATTGACAATTGTTTGGTACTTTGAGAGAGATATTGTCACAATTGAAAATTTGGAGATACATTGTCAATTGAGTGGTAGTTTGAGAGGAATATGCTAATTTTTTCTTTAAATATAATTATTATGAGCCATTTAAAATATTTGCTGAAAGTGTTCTAAAGTTTGACACTAGATTAATTGGACTGCCTCCTCTCCATGACTCCGTTGCACTTATATTCTTTCCGCCCTCTTTTCTCATTTGTAGTGGCAAAAATTCTTCCTTACCACAAATGTAATTTTCCCTTTTATCTTGATTATGTACTTAAAAAAAAAATTATATTAAAATATTTCTACATACAAATATTGTTGTTCAATATAGAATCCACCAAACACTGATATACTTGCTGATTATTTATTTATTTATTTATTTTTTTCTGTCCGCGCAAGTTGGCTGCTAATAGAAACATGTTTCCAAGCTTTGAGACCAAATTAACAGATAAAGACACACGAGTCACACGACATATTATCTAAGCTTTGAGTTTCAGTATGAGGTTGCACCTCCATTAGGCCGAAGAATATATTCAGCTTTATTGGTTGACAAGTAACTTTAAAATTTTCAAGAAAATTTTAATTCTCAAAAGACAACAATGTCCATGCAAATCTCCAAACCCTTACCATTCATGAAGGTGAAAATGGTCATTTTACAATCACACAAAAAAACACCATATTGGGAGAGATAACCTCTTTTTATAAATTTAATATTTAAGATGCAATAGGGAGTGCTATAAGAATAGAAAAAAAAAAAAAATAGGGAGTGCTATAAGACATCCGCAATCTTTAACGTAGGGATTAGGTGTGAAAGATAGAAAATCAAAATTAAATTTGGACCAAAGCCAAATCCTTAATGTAGATACAATTACTTCCATTTTGAAACAAGATGACATCACGCATAGATAAATTGAGGAGTATTACTAGAAATTACATTTTTATCTTATAACTATCATATAATGATATAATCTCATCCAACTTTTAAATCATAATTGTAAAAAAAAAAAAAAAAAATCTAAGGGTTGGTTGGAACTAGAGCCGTAAATGAACAAGTCCATTTAACAATCCGCTTGTATAAATTTAACTCGAATTCAGTTCGTTTAATAAACAAGCCGGTTGTGAACAGAAAATTAGACTCGATTATTAAATGATCTATACTTATATAAACTCGACTCGTATAAATTCGTATAACTTCATTATTATTTTATTTTTTTATAGTATTATTAGAACTTCTTAAGTAAAGATGACTTATGTTCATAATATAATTGATATACCTTGAATTATTAGTATTATGAGTCTTAATATAGATATATGTGCGTTTTTATATGTATATAAGTGTACTTGTGTGTATGTATAAATATATGTGTGTTCATATAATGAATTCATATACATACTATAAAACATACATATAAACTTGAGATTATATTATTTAAGATTCAAGTTAATTTATTTAATAACTCAAATGATTAAATCTTAAAAATTAATTAATTAATAATTAGTATGGACTTACGAAAAAAAAAAAAAACCATGATATTAATTTATATAAGGAATGAATAAGTTAACTGAGTAGCTCATAAACAAGTTCAAGTTTTCTTGAAAAATAAATGGGTTAAGTTCGAACAAATTATCTAGTTCAATGATAAGTTAAAGCTCGGCTCGTGTTCGAAATAAAATTAAATAAACAGAACTTGAACATCTAGTATTCGGCTCGATTACAACCCAAGTTGGAATTACTACAATTGTCCCCAAAGATAATGAAGACGTTAACAATGTGAGATAGTTATGTAATAAAAATGTGGTATATAACATTACTTTAAATTGAGACTGCACTTCCATTATTTTATTTTAGGAAAAAATTTACATACACTCATCAAACTACCATCCAAATGACAATGTCTCCAAACTTTCAATTGGGATAATGTCTTCCAAACTAAAAAAAAAAATTATTATTGTCCCCCAATGACGAAAATACCATTTATAAAATAAAAATAAAAAATTCTAAAAAAAACTAAACTATTTTTTATAAAAAATTAAAAATTAAAATTTAAGAAAACTTCCACCCAAATTGGCCAAATTTAAAAATTTTGGTTTTTTAAAATTTAAAAATGTTCTACTTTAAAAAAATTAATTAATTTTTTTTTAAAAATTTATCAAGATATTTTTGTCTTATTAAAAAAATTTGTAAGATCATTTTTGTTTTTTGTTTTTGTTGGCATTGAAAGACATTGACATATATTTGGTAGTTTAAAATGATATTGTCCTAATTAAAAGTTTGAGAAAAATATTGTCAATTGGATGATAATTTGAAGGGGATATGCATACTTTTCCCTTTATTTTATTTTTTCCTTAAGCTGATATTTTCTATTACTCAAATGACTTAATTGATATCTTCTTACTGAACAAGCCAAGAAATGGCACAAGTTTACCCTTTGCTTGAGACTGCAAACAGCTTAACCTTTTGGTTGATGCTTT
Organism: Betula pendula; assembly: GCA_900184695.1. Classification (NCBI taxonomy): domain Eukaryota; kingdom Viridiplantae; phylum Streptophyta; class Magnoliopsida; order Fagales; family Betulaceae; genus Betula; species Betula pendula. Next base: position 25,198 of record FXXK01000296.1, read on the forward strand.
CAAACCACCACTCCCCCTTGAACCGCGCACTCATCCATAAATGAAATTTGTGAAAAAAAAAAGATTAAAAATGAAACGTTACATGCCCAACGACCTAAGAATTTAGCTCGACTTCCTAGCTGCTTGCACTCAAATCTTGCAGTCCAGGCACACAATAAGATTATGACCACATAAAATATCAACAACATAACTTGATCTACCATGTCCATCAAATAACTGATGGAACTGTTATAAGAGCCACATTATAAGTACTAGAGCTGCAGGTGAGGGACCTTCAACGATGTAATAGTCTAGGAGGGTAGGTTCTAGGTGGATTTCTAATCGGGTCGTTTGGCCCAAGATCATTAATAGGTGGGCGTTGTTTATGGTGATTAGTTACTGATTGGTAAGCCATTGCCAGCGCTAGAGCCTAAAAGTTGATAGAAATATGAATTAGCCTAGTTCCAACTCATTGTCCATAATAATGGAAACCACTACCTAATAGTTGATCAAACTTCAGTGTTTGTGCTTCTACGAGTTACTAGTTGACTTCACATGTAGCCAAGTTCATCTGATATCACAGCCTCAGGATGGCCAGATATCAAACAATTTAACTGTGCAATCCATTTATTGGAGCCGGGCAAGAATAGTTCCAAATATATAATGTGACAAATATAGGAGAGACTCACTAAAAAGATAAAAAGAATAACAAATACTGCTTACAATGTGATCATAATGAGGAGGTGCATATATGCCGGTGGTGATGGTGGTTCTTCGTCGGCTGCCACCGGAAGGTGGATTTTCTATATTCTTAAATCCTGTTGGAACAACAATTACAGGCATACCCACGAGATTTCCCATGCAAACTTTCTCCCAGTCAGTTGCATTGCCAATGATTGCATCAACAGTAAAACTTTCTTTCACTTCCTGGATTAACTTCCCCCGTGCTCTCTGTGCCTATGGATAGCAATAGAAAGATTCAAACTCATAAAACTCTTTAAATAAGAAACTAGACAATTTCAAATACTACATGCTTATATAAAACTAAAGTCTCATCACTTCAATGACCCATGAGCTTCTGGTCAGTCATGATCCAAGGCATCATTTTGAAAACCTCATAAGCTAAAAGTCAGAAGTTCAAGCCAATTAAGTGTGTTCTAAAGATGTCTATGACAACCCTACAAGATGACACTGATCAAGACCTAGCAATTGTGGCCTACATCTCCTGCGGCAGTTGCTCACACTCATTAAAGAGACCAAACACAACTACCATCTTCTGCCTTTGATTTTGCATTTTTATAATGTCCCTGTTTCCTACTGGCAGATTGGTTGCCTAGAATCTGGTACCTACTTACAAGGAAGTCCAATATCAACTTTTGATAGGAAATCTCAAATCAACAAGGAAACTATTGAAACATGGAGGGAAACTCAAGATTCTTAATCAACAAATGATGAGTTCAATGCAATTCAATTTGTTGGAGGCTAACTAAAGATTACCAATTCTTTGCAAGATTTAGATAGGCCTCCCAAAAAGCTACTCAACCCATAGAGAACTGAAATCTATATATTATTGAACCTATTTAACATAAGAACTTAAGAAAATAGAAGTCATTTGAGGATTATGCCTTATGGTTAATGACATACTTTTTTTTCTTTCTTTTTCGTTATTATACAACATGTGACAAAAAACTTCTGAAAAATAATTAGTAAACCATACCAAAACTAAAAGCTCCCATTATTCTAAATGTTAATCAAATAGAGACCTGAACATAGTCTACTGCTGGAATCATGCGTGCACGACGTAGCTCAATAGGCCATTGATCTTGGGCTTCATAATCATTATCCTGCCTTGAGTGTTGCCACTCATCAAAGGGAGCCAACATATCAACGTCCATTGTAAAATTCATAATACCTTGAACAGAGTCGACTGTATAGTTCAGTTTGAAGGGAACCACATTAACACCCTTTGATGCAAGAACATGAACAACCTGGAATTGACATCTCGTGAATCACTTGAAGGGTAAAAAGGGAAAAAAAAACTATAATATAATAGCATCCATGAATTATGGTCAGTGTCATTCTGGTGTGAACCGCTCACTATAGTAAAACACTAGGGACAACTGACCTCCATCTCAGCATCATCAAGATACTCCAACGTAAGCTTAGTGATGTCAACCGCGAATGGGTCATAAGGGGACTGTCTCTGGACGAGGGATCATTTGGATCCAGTACCCTCCCGAATAGCATCAAGAATAATAGTGCAATCTGTGGCGCTTCTACAGAATGGGCCAAGTTTGTCCTGGTAAACAGACGACATGTAAATTCAATTAATAACTGCACCCCTGTTAAGAAAAACGAAAGGCATACAAAAAGAAGATTGAGGTAGTACCAAGCTTTCAGATATGCTCATTACACCCAGTTCGGCCTACGAGTGCCAACATGTGGGGCGCAATGCTGTCACACCACAACGAGCAGCGGGAATAAGTTATAGAGCCAGCTGTTTCTGAACCAATGCAAATGGAACCATTACGCTGTGATGAAATGAAAAAAAAAAAAAAAAAATTAGTTGATGTAATGCAGACTTCTACTTCCCTTTTTATCCCCATCCTCCAAACAAATCTACAACTACAAGTTCAACTGATAGTTGCAAGGAAAAAACTTCGATAAAGAAGTCCAAGTCTCCTATGCATATATAAACCACTTATAATGATGAAGAGCTACATGGAGAGGTGTTGAGGCTTGAACCAAGCAGTCTCCAAAAAGAATAATTGAAGGAAAACAGATGGAAGGAAATGAAAATGTTGAGCAACTAAAAATTGAACAATACCAGCTGAGGTGCATGCAGCAGGCCCAGCTGATGAACCTGTTGAAAATTCGTTTATGTTCCATGGGTTCCTTGTCCTACCACCATACCAGATATCATCATATGCCAGAGGTCCAGAAACAAGCTTTGCAACAAGAACTGCCCCTGTAGCCTTCAACCTATATCGAGCAAAGTCGCAAGCTAGGAAAAATACAACTTATGGTATACTTTTGGCTGCAAATTTACACTTCCAAGCATGCTTAATACCTCTTGTATACCCAAGCTTCAATGTCAAGAACTTGATCTTTGAAATTTTTTGAACCCCAAGTTGTTTTAAACTTGGGTACTGAAATTATATCTTTCAACCCATAAGGAATTCCTTGTAGAGGACCTATAGCACAAACTAACATTTAATTTAGGAATGTGTAACCAAAAATAAAAACAAATCATAAAAAATAGGCACATTAATGTTTTAAAAATGAACGTAATATTTCATAAGAATCCTGCTCTGTTTGAAGTATCAAGCTTTTAGGATAACTGATGATTTAACAAAGTATTAGAATATAGGTCTTGAGTTCGAACCTTGTCTTTGTAATTCATCATTTATTTCATTTAAATATTTCACATGTTGAGTTTCATCAATGAAGGAAAAGTTTGACCTTAAACTTTTGAGATAATTGGTGATTTAATATTTTATAGGTTGTTGCTTCTTGGCCACCCTGTTTATAGATATAAGATACTTGATCAAAATTATCAATTAGGAAATTGCATACCATTAACTGATACACATATAGGAACATCCACATTATATTAAATTTTCATCCAGGTCAAAGCACAAAGCTGGCTTGAGCCAGAGGTGCTTTTGTTAAAATAATGAAGGATCAGCATCAACAGTTTAACACAACAACAATAGAACTTCAAATTGATAGGAGGTGACTTTTAACTCTGTAGACAAGCAAATTGCAAATCGAATGGTAATTGTGCTCTAAGAATATAAGGGAACCTTTACATTCCATTGAAGTAAACTAGCTCATCCATGATATTTGCTTACCAACAAAAACAACGCTAAGAAATTGATATATTATCCTATTAAGGTAATACATGATGAATGTCTTGGTAAAAGTTGCACTTGAAAGAGCTGAAATGAACAGTCTCTATTCAAGCATTTGGGATATTAGAAAAGATTAATCTAGCGTGATGATACCTGCTAGATTATGGTTCAAAAATTAGTTGTAAAGAGGCATTTTATGGTGTCTTCATGTACAGAGTTAAACCATTCTATGCAATTACTTTAAAAAATTTAAATGATAAAAATGTGACTACTACTCTGAGAGTATTATGACAATACTTGAAAAGATATGTACCCAAATACAGCCCTCGAGCAAGCAACTTATCAGCCTCCTTGGCTTGCTTGTATGCAAGTTCTTCAGTATAAGAGACCACAGCTTCAAGAACATGATTGTACCTGGTGTTATTTTCACAACACATCATTAGACACAGATTTTACATATGATACAAAACATAGGCAATTGGGGTGTTTTTCTGCTCACTACTACCTTTTCAACCTCTACAAAAAAATACGAGTAAGCTCCTCTGAAGTAATTTGTTTTGTCTTAATAAGCTCCCCTAATTCAAGAACCTGATGAACAAGCAATAAAAAATTATAAATTAGACAAGATGAAGGAAAATAATGGGATACAGATTGTGGGGGTGGGAACTAGAGAGAGGAGCACCACAACAACACACTTACACTCATGAAGGCAATATCTTCTTCACTTTTCGGTCTCTTAGTGCCAAAGATAGAAGGATAACTAAATCTTTTGCTTATTCGTTGTGGTTGCTCATTGTCCCACTCAGGATTGAACACCAAAGAAGATGGATTATGCAGTCCTCCATTAACAGAAGCAACTAATTTTCGATTGGCTCTGATTATAGGGATATTGAACTCTTTTGCACCCTTGACAATCTCCAGAATCTAAATTACATAGAGATATTACATAATTTTGGGTTAAGACTTTCCATTACAACATGGATTACTTAAAATATATAAAGTGACAAAGAAAACACCTGAGTTACAAGTTAGACAAAGTCACCATTTCATTGTTGAAGAAGTTGGCATCAAATAACTCAAATGCACATCTATGGGATGCAACTTCACTAATCTTTTCCAGACATTCACTGTTGTTCTTACTGCCCTGATCAAATAACACAAGATAAATGTATGTATGAAATGTGATAAATTGAGATAGAGCAGGTGTAATTTGTCTTAGCATTCAATAGGTGTTACCTGATTGTAAAGGTATCTGAATAAACCTAAACTTTCTGACAGAACATTTTCCAGATTTTTTTTTATAGGTTCTCACCTGCTTTACGTATGTTAGGGTGCAAAAACATATATCTTTTTTATTTTTTTTTTATTTTTATTGCTTAATTCCCTGTGTTATGTATCCTTGTGATACTTAACATTAAAAATTTAATATCATATATAAAAAGTATTTATAACATTGAGTTAATATTTAAATTCTTACACAAGCACAATTAATTTCTTACACCAATAAATTGATATCATAGCATTACCAAAGGGAGTAGATATGATGTAAAAAAAAAAAAAAACAAGACTAAATCTAAAATGGCACACATAGTCATACAAAAGAGAGCATATGTTTTTTTTTTTAATCTACTAACATACGAGGACAAATTAATACACTATAGAGTAAAATTGTATTTGTTTGTCTTCCTTACATGCCATTGGTTGATACCAAGAATAGTTTAAAAAAAATCACTTTTCAATCTACTTATAGTCAGAAGATAAATTCATTCATCTTCTTTTGGTGGCTCATAAAGAGAAATAATATTGGATCTATGGTGTGTTCTTCACATGCATCAAGTAGCATAGCTCGTCATTGGATAGTGAATTCCTACTTGGAAGAAAGCTTTGCAATGCTTTCTATATTTGCGATATCATCCTATTTCCAATAAAGTAAAAAGCATGAGGATTTTATACTAAAGGTGAACAATGATCAACCAGAAAGGAAAAAAAAAAAAAGCAAACATGATTCAATTGCTTTTTAGCTTAATTACCTCCAACAGTAAAGAAATGAGAACAATATAATATTGTTTATGCATCAATGAACGCAAAAAAAAAAAAAAAAAAGTAACAAGAATATTAATTAGAGAAACTAAAAAAAAGTAAAGTTAGATATTTGGATACCATGAAAATGTGAGCACACGCTAAAGAACACAAGTCCAAGAAGTGATGGTGGTAGAAGGAATCGGAACTTCTTCAGTTTGTCCCAAGAGAACATACAATAAGTAAATCAATGAGTAGATAATAAATAGATAGATGAAGAGGCCTATATATCATAGCATTCGAAAATAGTGGACCTAGTCTATGCTAGAACAAATCATAAATACAAAATCCCTCGAAGAGTTTGCTTTTTAATTTTAATTTTTTTTTTCTCTTTTTCTGTATTTTCTAATAAGTAATTTCTCGCAGACTGAAAGGCAAAATTAACGATAAAAAGTTGAAGGGCTATGTCAGGAACAAAAAAATATACAGAAATCAAGTATATTAACACCCTAGAGAAGCAAATCCTTTAGACAAGCTGAAAGAGAACAATTTTGTTCCTAACTACTTACTACCACCTAACCATTATTTCTGATGGTTGATAGTATGCATCATTTGATTGGGTATCCTTTAAAGATAGATACATTTCTTGTGTTGCCAACCTAATGCAACATGATGACCGTTTCAAATGGTTGATAGTATTATTTGATTGGTCACTCAAGTCCCATGCAACCACTTGCAAGTTTGCCATTGGTTAGGAAAGAAAACCCCAAAATATGAAGGTTAAGCCTAACATCTAACTGCAAGAGAGATGACACAAAATTAGGCCAAATCATAGGCGTAATGTGTAATTTTCTCAAAAAAATAAAATAAAATCAACTCACGCAATGGCCTTGCTTACCATGGTAAAACTAATGCTTCAATTTAAATACAATTTTACATGTACTAATAGATAAGAGCATGCTACCCGCATGTCAAAATAACTCTTATAAGGAAGAAATATACCAACTTCAAGGATATAGCATCTTTAGAGAAGATAAATAAATAAATCACATTTAGGCAATGATCTCATTTAATTATTATTATTATTATTTTTTTGAAAAAAACAGAGCAAATATAGCATACCAATTATTACCAGGAAATCAAGCATGGATTTGAAAAGCCATCACCAAGTTAACTATCTATCAAATTATATTTGTTCATAAACCAATCAAACTTTTATATTTATCAATAAGGCAAACAGAAAAAGAAAATATAAAAAGACATATAGTCATTGTAACAAAAAAACAATAGACAACTAAAGATTAATTCTAGCATATAAGTTGAAAGTAACACACCATATTGTCCAGTTAATGGCCATTTTGTGCAAGTTCCTCTTCTCCCCAACATCATTGCAAGTCATCAAAAATTCTAATACAACAGCTCAAAAATCTGTCCCAACAAAAGGCTAGTATGTACATAGGTGACACAATGAGTAATCCGAAGCTTCCCCTAAAGAAAGGAGGAAAAAAAAAAAGGCCCTAAAGATGGTATATTCTCTACTGTGGCTCATTTAACTATCAATCTATGTGATATCTGATGGTGAAACATAGAGTACATAGACAAAAATAAAAAATGATCTGTCTATTGGTCTATTAGCAGAGCGGGGAAGTAATTAATGAGTGATATCTTTTACATATATATATATCAACATTATCCTTGTATTGCACTTAACAACGACTTAAAGAACTTCATTGGAATTAGATGAAGTTTTTGCAGACATCATTCTTGACAGACAGTTGGGATACCCAATGATATCCAACAGATGTACAAACTAAACTTCATTTTCAATTAAAATGAAGAAAAATAGAACTTCATTTTCAATTCATTATTTCAACAATTTCCCAACTATGAGGTCAACTTTCATATATGTGCACTCGGAAAAAGAATCCAAGGATGGTATTATCTCACAATAAAGGAAGGACCATGAATGCTACATAAAAGGGAAAAAGGGAAAATGGGAGCACCCTACCAGTATAAGAAACATATACTTTCCCAGCCGTTGCAAAAATGGAAAAAAAAAATATGTAGGGCATAAAATTCACGACAATCGGATCCAAATAATCGAAAAATTCATGAACGCTAAAACCAAAGGTACAAACAGAGAAAGCAACAGATAAACAAGCAAATTCTCAAAAATCCAACAAAACCAATCAAAGAGGGTGTACCTCAAACAATCACATATGAATTTCAAAGCCCCAGAACCCAAATTTCCTAAAACCCATCAACTAACATTGGCAATTCGACTACCAAAAATCAAAATTGTCCCTCATGAAATCAAAGAACCATTGAAATCTTGAAGACCGATCATGAATGAGAAGAAACACAGGTTCTAGGAGCTCAAACACTCACCTTCAACCGAGCGAGCGAGAGAGAGGAATTATGGCCGCCTTCAACCGATTAAGGCCAAAATTGTCATTTTACTCTAAGAATCACTGTTCACGGGGATAGAGGCTTTAGGACGTTCCAGATTCGACTTTTTTTTTTTCTTCATTCTTTCTATTACTTTTCTTATCATACCGACGTAAAGAGATACTAAATTTCAAAAGTCAACCAAATAACATATAGGTTCTGCTTCTCCAAATTTCACACCACAAAATTAAAACCCAATACCATCAACAAGAAAATACACCAACCCTTTGCATCGGAACCTCAAAAAGAGAGGGAACAAAAAAAAAAAAAAAAAAAAAAAACCCAGAGACAAAAATCACCCAAGATCAAGCCCAAATCCTCAGAACCCAACAAATCAACACATCGCATCCAGCATCTAGAAAATGAATATCTACAAACTACAATCGCTACCAAGATTATGACAATAACCAAACTAAAACACAAAAACATAATTCAAAATAAACAAACTTACGCCGATGAAAGCGGAAATGTGAAAACAAAAGGAAAGAAAAACAGAAAGCGTACCTGGAGAGGTGGGTTGGAGGAGATCGCAAGAAGGCATTGGGATTGAAGAGCGTGGAGAAATAAATTCGATTCCTTAGGGGACAAAGCTGAAGACGAAGACACCAACCGCAACGAAGACAAGAAGGTGAGGTAGAAAAACAAGAGAAAAGAAGCAACGACCATAGAAGAAGAAGAAGAAGAAGGGTTTGCAGAGAGAATAAGCAGGAACAGAGAGGCAAAATCGGGCGGGGAAAAAATATAGGGATAAAGGAATTTAACACAACAAAAATAAAAGGAAAGGAAAAAAAAAAAAAAGGTACAACAAAATAGATGTGTGAAAAGACAAAAAAAATATATGATAAATTTTTTATGTCTTATGTAATGGTGATCTAGTTGAATTCAATTTGAAATCCATACTTCTTATCAAGAACTACATGAATAAATAGTTTTTTTTTTTGTTTTTTACTCAAAGAGTGTGAATCCTGATTTCAAATATTATATTTTGATAAGTAATATCAATTTTATTAATCGGAGGAGAATGCTCAAGTACATAGGAAGTAGACTAGTGGTAAAAGTCCTCTGTTTCTCACATAACGAAGATAAATGGAAAGGAGACTATAACCCAATAAGTGAAATCTGGGATTTTTTAAGTTATTTTTTCAGTACTTTTTTTTTTATTGAGTATTCATGTGTGCAATCAGCAGAACACAAGGGGAAAACATTTGCACGTCCGAAAAATAATTGAAGACTTGAAATAATAGGAACATGGAAAATTCAAAGTAGAAGCTGAAGCTGATAATAAATTATATTAACCACAACATAAAAGGAACAATAAAGCATCAGCTTTCATTATCTAGACACCATTCATTGGAGTGATTCCCTTTTATGCTTTGATTCATTGAAAGTTGAAACTAAAAAAGAATAATTGAAACTAAAGAGGCATGTACCTTTCTTTTTGGAAACTATTATACGTTTTATTTATTTATTTTTATTTATTTTATTTAATGATAGTGCATTAAATGATGTCTTCCCAAAAAGTTGGATTTTCTAAACAGGATCAACAATATGGGAAGGAGGGAGAATTCTTTTATTTGCAAATAATGGGGCTTAAAAAGTAGATAGATAGAGTGGGTAAACTTGTGCATTATCTTGAGAGGTAATTATGTCTGCAGAAAAGGAGCCCAAGATTGCTGCATATATGATAAATTATCAATGCAATCAGAACAAATTAAGGGGACAGGACAACCAATGTTTTCAACCAAAAAGTTGTCTAGGATGAAATTTTCATTTCCGTCAATGTTTTCTTTACAGACATGCAGTAATCCTAAACATACTTGTTCAAATTGAAACAAATCAGTGTAAAATCATGAATCAATGAACCTGCATCACAATTCGCACTTAAGTCACTAAATTAAAGGACAAACTATGTGTACAGACAGTGGGTTATTTTTTTTTTTGATGAATAATTAACCTTTCATTAAGACTTGAAAACAAATACACTCAAATCAGTAAAGACCAGCTAAACAACCAAAAGCCAACAAACATAAACCGTAAAACACCAGGCCTACAAGGCACCATGCTGAATCAACATTCTGCAACAAACCCCCTTCACAACATCAAAATAAAACAACAAAACAAACCACACAACAGCAACATCAAAACTGTAGAAACCTCACACCAGCAACTCCTCAGTGATTTTGGTGAAGGGATATTAAAGAATGCATACATGGTAGAGGAGAAACATAACTATATTTAAGCATGTGCCATATGGAAATCACTCTAAACCAAGAGATAGCAACGAAATAGAGGACTATTGATCTCATTGAACAAACAGATATAGTACAAAACTTTTTTTCCTTTTAACTACTTCATATGACAAAAACAGTTGCAATTTTAAGCATTTAGAAACTAATGCCTATCTTCATAGAGAAGTTTAAACTTCAAACCCAAAACATCAACAATGTAGGAAGAGAAGAGAGAAATGGATCATTCTTGAGCAAAGTATGCAGTATACATAACTTCGTTTATTATCTCGACCCATAAAGGTCATTCATTTAACAACGTGTACATTTCTATACCTCAAATCCCTTATCCAAAACCTATAAAGAATCACTTATAAAGAAGAAAAAATAAGTTAAATTCCCCAATCTAAAACTTATAGAGAATCAACTATAAAGAATACAAATCAGCATATCAAACAAATCTGAAATATAATAAATCCCAAATCAAAGTATCCACTCATCCTTCTTATACTCCATTAATTAACTCCGGAAGGTGCCTGGCAACTTCTCATTTAGATTTTGCAACTGTGTGAAAGATTTGATGGGTTCCCGCATTGGTTGACATCAAGAAACCCCAATTGACCAACATCAAAATCTAAATCCCATGGCAATTCGATGTTTCTAAAGAAATCATCGTCGAAAAGCTCCGGAATGTCTTCCAAATCAAACATTTCATCCATGAAATGACCTGTCAGAGGCTCCTCTATCATACTATTAGGCATGTTAGCCTCAGCAACTACAGAATGCTGAGTATCAGCTCTCAATTCACCTTTTCCATCCTCATTCTTCTCATTAGGAGAAACATGTGCGATGTCCTCAACAGCAAATGTAGTCATTGCAGCATCATTGTAAGCAAATGCAACGCTTTCTCCATCCTCATCCCCAGCTGCAAAGACCTCAGAAGAGTTGTGTGATGTAGTCGTGGAATCAAACCCTGCTGATGCACAAGAACCGTACATAGTCCTCATAGGTTCATTGTAAGCAAATGTAGCAAATGTAGGCCTTGCAGCTTCATTGTAAGCACATGCAACGCTTTCTCCATCCTCATCCCCAACTGCAAAGACCTCAGAAGAGTAGTTTGATGTAGTCGTGGAATCAAACTCTGGTGGAGTTTCTATACTAGTGGGACAAATGCTGGATGAAGTTGAAGCTGAACAAGAATCTGGAAAGTTGAGGCGAGCACGAGAACCGTACATAGTCCTGGCAGCTTCATCATAAGCAAGGGCAGCTTCCACTGTGTTAGAAAAAGTACCAAGCCAGAGCCTCTTTCCCCCATTTGGCTCCCGAATTTCTACAACCCACTTACCCCACGTCCTCTGTCTAACTCCTCTGTATTTGCATTGTGAGTTCTCAGGCCCTCCCTTTCCTTTCATGCATCCTTTCTTCGACCCAATCGCTTGAATTTTACGAATTCGTTTAGTGTCAACATTACAAGAGTCAAGCTGACTCTGACACTCTCTCCACTTGGCAAGAGTCTCACCCACAGACATAGTACTCTGTGATTTCCTCTTCCTGAAAAAACAAAAGAACAGATTTAGCTCACAAGTACCTATCTTTGAAAAAATCTATAAAAAGATATTGTTCAACAGTATTTCCCAGAAAAGGAAACAATCAAGCAAAAAAGGCATTACTCCTAATAAGAGACGCCAAAAATCCAAATACAGAGGCAGTAAACTAAATCATTTCAGGACATATAGCTCTTATTGCCAACAAACAATCAGTTAGCAAATGGCGAACAGAGTGGTCGACCGCAATAGATAATCAAGGGAAAATCCAAAGATCAAACAAGAAACAACCCAAAGACCCAAAGATCAAACAAAAATGTGCGCCAAGGTAAATTAACTGAGAAAATCAAACAAGAAACAAAAATCAAGGAAACCCAAAGATCCAAGAGACAAAAAATGGAATTTCCCAGAAGCTCTGAAAAACAACACAAAAATATCACACACAGAATCGCCACTCCTCCGCAAAACCCCGAAAAAGAACTCAAAAATATCACACACAGAATCGCCACTCCTCCGCAAAACCCCAGAAAAACAACACAAAAATATCACACACAGAATCGCCACTCCTCCGCAAAACCCTAGAAAAACAGCACAAAAAATATCACTCACACAATCACCACTCCACTCCTCCGAAAAACCCCAGAAAAAAAAAAAACACAAAAATATCACACACAGATGCCACTCCTCCGCAAAACCCCAAAAAACAGCACAAAAATATTACTCACACAATCACCACTCTACTCCTCTGCAAAACGCCAGAAAAACAACACAAAAATATAACTTACACAATCGACACTCCTCCGCGAAACCCCAGAAAAACCAACCCACAACACAGCGAAATATTTCAAAGAAAACACAAAGAAAGGGAAAGAAAAGGTACCTTGTAGTCGTGGTCTTGGTCTCTGAAGACATGGCAGTGAAAGAAACGTGAGAGCAGAGAGTAAGAGTGTGAAACTCAGAGTGGTGAGTTTGGAGAACCAAGAAAGGAAACAAAACCAAGAAAGGAAACAGAGTAACAAGCGGTGATCACAAAAAAGAAACAGAGTAGCAGTGGAGAGTGAAGGGCTCCTTTAGGTTTATAACTGTCTCTTTGGATATACCATGACGTGGCGCTTTTCTATTCGCCTTGTGGAACCCTAAACTTACGGCCCAAGTCCCCTCGATGGCGCTAGCTGTAAAATTGGCGCCTAGGTGTTTCAAATGCAAATTGACTCTTATGTCCTGATATTGTTCTGATATCTTGATTCATGCCACTCAACACAACATTCGCTGTTGTGGCCTTGAGTCCTTCGACAGTAAATAATGGGCATTTTTGAGGAAGAATTTAGTAGTTCTGAGATACGGAATCGTGTCTGAAGGATTGAAACCAATAGCAGTTAGATAAGACCAAGAAAGGCCTTTTTTCAATGCATATCCGAGGCCAGAAAAAAGACAACAATAACCTCAAAAACAAGTTTTATTAAGATAAAAATAGTTTTATAAATTTGAACATAAAAACTTAAAAACTAAAAATTTAAAAAAAGAAAAAGAAAAAGAAAAAACGATGCGCAAGTGCTTGAATCAAAATAGGATTATTAGAAGCCAGAAACCTCTTTTCTTTTCTTTTCTTTTTTTTTTTTTAAAAAAATTGTTTTCAAAATTTTTTATATATTTTTTAAAATTTTTTATGAAGATTATTTTTGTCATTAAGAGAGACATTTACAATTTTGATAGTTTAGGAAAAAAATTGACACAATTAATAGTCGAAAGAAAAATTAACACAATTAGTAGTTTGAAGAGAAATTGACAATAATGAAATAGTTTAAGAGGTATGTATAATTAGGAGTGTGACAAGTGGGGGTAGTTATTAACCGTTTTATATCAGATAACTGTAATAAACCGGATTACCGACAAACCAGATAATTAAAAATAATTACAACCGGATAACTGAATAATCGGTTAGACCGGTTGCGGTTATTAATTTTAGAAAACCAGTTATTAACCGGATAACTGGATAACCGGTTTATATATATATATATATATATATATATATAATATATATATATATATATAATATATATATATATATATATATTAATTTTAGACAAATTCATATACTTTTTTTTTTTTCCTTTCTTCTCTCATTTCTTATTTTTCTTATCTCTTTTTTTTTTTTTCTCTCTCTCTCTCTCCTCTCAATAAGAGCTCCCAGCTGCGGGGAGCTTGAGCTCCCTAAGCAGGGAGCATGTTGAGAGAGAGAGAGAGAGGAGAAGGAAAGAAAGAACAGAGAGAATAAAGACAAAGAAAAGGAAAAAAGAATATGAATTTGTCCTACATTGAATATGAACAAACTTTTTCCACTCCCTTACTTTAAAAATAAATTTTTGAGGAGAAGTGATTAAAAATAATTTTTTTTTTATTTGTGATCTATAACATCAAAACCAGTTACCAGTTATTAACAACTGCAACTGAAACTCCGAACTCGAACTCCGGTTGCGGTTGTGTTTGCTAAAAATCAAATAATGAGGGACCCCGGTTACAGTTAAGGTTATTGCCCAATAACCACAACCGCAATCGATGATACACCCCTATGTATACTTTTTCCTGTAATAATAACTATCTTTTGTTATATCATAATTAAGGGATTATTATTTCGTTCTACCTTTTTAACTTTTATCTTTTTTGAAAAAAAAAAGGGAAGAAAAAATAGCATTGGTTGTTTCATTAAGTTGCAAATGGTTTTAATACTTTTAAAAAGACCAAGAAAGGCCTTTTTCTGTTTTCATTATTTTATGTTCATTTTAGACAACGTTTATTATTTTTTTGAAGGAAAAAATATATAATCAGTCCATGTGATTTACCTCATTTGTAATTAGCTTTATATGATATCAAAATGAATTTAGAGTTCCTGAGATATGCCAAAAAAATAATTTATTCCCCATAGTCAAACTCCATCCACTGACTTAACAAATTATGTAAGTGTGACACGTCAAAATCAATAAAATTGTGACACATGTTTTATTTAAAGTCAGTATTACATTAACGGAGTCTGTTAATTAGTGGACTTAATTTGACTACAAGGAGTAAATTGTTTTTTTGCATATCGAAAGGACTTTCGAATTCATTTTGATACCACATGGAGTAAATTGTAAATAAGGTAAAAATTATATAGACTGATTTTGTATTTCTCTATCTCTCTCTCTCTCTCTTTTTTTTTTTTTAATTTTTAATTTTGATATATCACAATGAACGTATTATCGAAGTTTGATCTACCTTTTGCTTTTATCTTTTTTTTTTTTTTTTTTTTCTAAACAAAGTTCTTGAGTTTTATTCTTATTATTACATATTAAAGATAAAGAAATAAGTTTTTAATTTTAATAATTAAATATCTGTGATTGTATATTTAGAACTCAATGCATCTTTTTGTTATCAATTTGTATAATTTGGAATGTGAAAAAGCCATATTAACCGCTGTTATGTGATAATTTAAAGGAAAAAATTCAAATACTTCTTTCAAAATACCATCTAATTAACAATATTTCAAGTATGACAAAAATATCCTTAATAAAAAAAATCCTAAAAATTCTATAAAATCACTATTTGAAAAAAAAATAAAAATAATATAAATAATGGGTGATCGAGCCACCCTTTTGGCCAAATGGCCAAATGTGGGAACATAAAATAAGAAAAAGTAGTTCCATTATATATATATATTATATATATATATATATATATATATATATATATTATATATACACACATATTTTTGCATTAGAAGTTAATGTTTTTTGTTGGAATAGTTTTTTTTTTTTAAATGTGAATATCTACTTTTTATTAATGATAATTCTTGAGTAAAAACTCTTACAATCAAAATTTAAGGCAATAAACCACAAAGTTTCAATAACTATAACCAAAGGCTAATGACTTACAAGTTATAAACAAAGACAAGCAAATATTTATAACCTAATCTTTCGCGCACTTGTGTACAACTCCGGCTATAGATTAAATTTGCAACAAACAAACAAATTCGAAGATATAGGTAACCTAATTCACACTAACATTATTAAAACTCTCTCAACCTGAAGGCTAGGGAAAAACACTTCCCTCAACATGAAGGCCATGGATAAACAGTAACAGAAATCAAATTAAAACAATAAAAGCAAGCAGATCCATCGACTGAAAGTGAAGGGAGGCTGGTCGGCATGAGAGAAAGAAGTATATGAGCCTCAGAACACGATGGAGGGGGGCGAGAGGAAGAAAACTCTCTAAAAGTTCTAGATCTGGTTTTGAGAAATCAAAACAAAAACTTCCAAAAAGTAAATTCGGGGCCATGGATGGTGGAGAAGGTAAAATCCGGCTATAGATGGTGGAGAGAACGTCGGCAAACTTGCAGAAAAACCAAAATCAAAATCAACAAATCAAAACCAAAGACAAAATGAAATAACGAGAAGGGGGGAAGGAGGGATTTGGGTTTTTTTTTTTTGCTTTTAATATTCTTTTGTTGGAATAGTTAAAGTGAAGGTTTATGGGGTTTTAGCTTTAGGGGTAGTATTAAGGGGTTTTAGCTTTAGGGGTAGTATTAAGGTATTGCAATTAAGCCTGAAGGCCAAGATAAGGCTCAATAAACCTCTCATTAATGCACTTGTCCTATGAAGTATCTTAAGCTGATAAAGGCCATTTTAGAGGCTTGCTTCTTTTTTTGTCACTACAGGGACATCCATTGATATGCAGGTATAAGAAATATTTAATATCAGGCATTGTTCCTTAGATCTTATACATTTCTTATTTTTTGTATATCTGATTAGGAAATTATTATGATGAGAAAATGACAAGTACATATGCATAAGGTTTATAAGTTGATAAAAGTAACAATAAAATTTCTCGTATATAGTTCACTTGGACCTAGATGTTGGTATATTTTAATTCTTACTAGAATATTTTATGAGATTCATTTTCATAATGGATAATTTGATAAAATGGACATGGGAAGAGTGTATTTGAAGTGGCTCAAATAAATAAAACATAATGAGGCCTTTGGCTCTAATATAAGTTGATTAATCCATGCTTGAAAATGTATGATGTCATAAAATTCTCAAGTGTACTGAAATCAGTTGACTATGCGGCTCCTATAGTGTTGATTAACTCTCTGTACATCCTTCAAAGTTGAGTGTTTTTTTTTTTTATTTAAATTTAATTTTTAAATTTGTATTTTAATTTGCACCTGATCTAGTTATTTCAAGGTCTAAACTGTTTTCATTCTTGTGCGTTTTCCTAATTCTACTTGTCACATTTTTTTTTTCTTTTGATGTAAAAGAGTAACAATTAGTGAAAATTGTAAAATATTTTTTGATACGAGGTATTCGGTTTCACTTTTTGCGGCCTGACAGAACCCCAAGCTCACCATAAAACTTAACGAGCGTGGAGGCCAAAATTTTGAAATTGACCAACTAAATTTTTGGTCCAATGCCTCGCACTACTCTCAGCATTAAACAGTTGAGTTGCAAGCTTTGCTTAGATGACTGGCCCCAAGAGAGAATTTCCACCTAATAAATTTCGAACTTGAGACCTATAGAATGATATTCCCTAAGGACCTCAAACCTCAACCACTAGGCCAACCCTTTGGGGTTAAAAATTGTACAATGTTGTTGAGTTGTTAATGAATAACTAAACCCCTTGGATGAGTAACTATCAATGAGTTCTAGCCCCTTTGACCTTACTAATTACTATAAATAAATGTACAACATATTATACAAGATGCCAGTTCTGTTAAGTAGATGATTCTACATATTCAACATACTCCCATTTCTTCAGTAACAATTTGGTGTGCTTAAATTGAAATATGAAAATTTCACAAAAATATGCTGAGTGGGAAGCTTTGATGCTAGTGAGTAGTGAGCCTGTGGTCATTCTTGTGCACTAGTTTTTCCTTTCAAAATTGAGAGAAATACAAAGCATTCTAATCAAAGTAGGAACCTTATTTACACAAAGAAAAAGCATCAAGTAAAGGGCTAGCCTAAGAAAAAAATAAAAAAATAAAAAATTAAGGTTCAGCTAAAGATCCTGTTGTTTCTGCTGTCTTCCCTTCTAGCAGGGGTGTTCTGTTTGCCCTGTCTGTCACAGTGACTTGATGCTCACTTTCTTCATGAAATCTATCCACGCTGTGCATAAATATTCCTGAGGCAGTAAATATTGGTTACATAATTTCATAGCCAGTTGATCTGAAAGGATGGCGTTTTGTTCATGTAATTATGATACTTCTTACAATGAAATTTTATATGGATACGCTGTTTTAGAGTGGCTATCAATTTCATAGAAAGAGAAAGTAATGTCAACTTCTTCAACCTAGCTCCTGTCATTATTCTCTAAAAAGAATGTGTAAACGAATTTAAAAGTAAGAACTCTTCTGAAAGATGAAAGGGAAATAAATCATATTTGCTGAACATGTCATAAATAGTTTCTATCATATTTCTTTGCCCCCTACCCATTCAGAAATTTAACTAGTCTCCCATTATGTCCCAAGGCAAAAAGTACTTAAAAATATGTATATATATATATATATTTTAATTTCTTGCATAATTAAAAACTTGTATTTATTGATGCAAAAAATCTTAGTCTAGCACAAGTACAATGTAGACCTCAGACTATTTACACTTTGCTATGTAGGTTATGAGTCCTCTATATGCTACAAACATTTTATCTTATTCCGGTTGATTTTTACTGGTCAATGTTTTTCTACAGAAAAAATGTGAGAATATTATCATTCACCAAAAATACCCCACTGCTCACATATTCTCAGAAACGGACTTAAATAGGAGTCAGGAAGGATTTTATTTTAAAATTATATCTAAAAGCCCTAGATAAACATCAAAGTTTCGTCCCTAGTAGTGTGTGTGTTGTTGGATGAGAAGGATGTGGGATTTAGTGACCAGTCACTCTTTTGAGGTCACTATGCAAGGAACCCATTTTATGGAAATTATTCTCATTCATGAGAACTGGACGCAAGTTACTTTCTAGTAACATGCACATCTTCACCTACAGAAACAACCTTTTCCTCCCACTATTTACTCTCAGGATTTTCGGTGCAGCACATTGCCCTTACTCAAATGCTATCTCCGGAAAATCAATTGTTAACTTGGATGCACCTTTGTTGGGAAAAAACGGAGGCCAATAACTAACAAGAACTTACCAATAAACCATATTAGAGCCGCTGGAAACAAAATCGCTGTTAGAATAAGAGTAGTCTTCCTCCAGTTGTTGAGATAATCCTGCATGATTACTGTAAAGTAAGGCCAGTAAAATGATGGTCTAAAATGTATGAAAGACCAGTATCAGGACTTCAATGTCTTAAGATCTTGGTAAACTCTATCAACCCATTGCTTTCTAACAGGAAGAACAAAGTTACAAATTACAAAACAATCACCATTTGAATGACAATGTAACAGACCTAAACATAAAAAGAAATTCACTTTTGTGTTCATAAAATTTGTGATAATCATTATAAATGCAGCATTGGAGTTATTTTCTGCATAAGAACGCCCCCCCCCCCCCTCTCCCAAAAAATAATAATAATAATAATAATAAGTTATTGGGCATATGACACTAACCCAGGCTCACCATTCAATTTACTAGAAGCAATTTACTGCCAAGAATAAAGTTTTTTAAACAGTATCACATATTCTTTCCTCATCATTGCTGCACCTGCTTTACATGTCCAAACTGTTGAAAAGGGCATGATTGTTCTGTATACGAAGCATATTTCTGTTGTTATCATTATTATTCTTTCTATAATGGCTGTAGTTACGTATTTGAAAATTAGGTTTTGTACGAGACAGAAATGGGGTTAGACACTCCAGATTCCCACTCATCACTGTCTTTCCTTTTTCTTAGGCATTCATCAAAAACTGCATTTGTTGATCAATTAAGATTCCTAAAACTGCATGTGGTGTCACAATATTTTATCTTGAGCCAGGTAACAGGTTTTTGAGGCGACTTACACACCCCCCCCCCCCCCCCCCAAAAAAAAAAGAAAAAGAAAAAAAGATTGTCTGGGAAGATAGAGATGGGGGGAGTTCAGTATAAAGAAAAAAGTATTGCTCCGCTGCCTCAATATGTGAACTTCTTTACCTTAGTTACTACTATCCTAATGGGTTCAACAGTGATTGCATACGAGCAATACATTTTACATAAAAAGAAACTCTTACTCCAGCTTGACAAGTGTGGAGAGGAACAAAAACGTCCTTTTGTATCATTTACAAGGGTAGCATTCTTTTATAATTCTTCTCTTATTAACTTAGTATATATCTCATCAATCGAGAAAATTGAATGCCTCGTTTGCATATAAGCTTTAAGAGTGATTATGATTGTTATCAATGACATTTGCATTAAAGGGAGTAAGATGTCATTCTCTTTCTCTCACTTCTTTTTCTCTTTAATTTTCTTTTTGCCACTTTTTTCTTTTTTTTTTTGATAAGTAATAAGCCAATCTCATTAAAAAACTCAGAAAAAGCATAAGGCGCCCCTAAGTACACAAGAAGTATATAAAAGGAAACACCTAACTAAGGGAAACAAAACGAACAAGGAAGTCACTATAATTAAGCGACAGATGAGAAACAAACGAACAAAGTGTTTTCCATTTTTTCTTTAGGGTGAGAGGGAAAGTGAAAAAGCTATGGTAGATTAGTTACTTCAAAAAAATGATTAGGCATTAGTATCATCCACACTTGATACCACTAAAGGAAAACAGCGAGTCCCTAGGGTCCCAACAAAATACCAGTTCAGCATTTCCAAAGACATGATGAAAGAAGGCAAACCTCGAGAACGCCAACAAGAGGTGAGGAAGGAACATCTCCGAAGATGTGAATTGAAACTGTAGAGATAGCCATAGATAGCGGTCTCATACTTGGTTTAACACAATGGAGAGATATAAAGTTTACAGGTCCCTGCAAATGAAAACATAGAAAGTTCCTGTAGAGTAAGTACACCAAATTCTGAGTTGTTAATTTCTTAGCAATACAAAGCCTTTCAGCTTGTATACAAAGAGATCATGAAAATAATCTTCTAACCAGACATACTTTTAACACTTTCATGTTGCATACAAAATGAATTCTCCCAGACAAACATCATTAAGTTATTTTCTCAAGAGGAAAAAAAGAAAAGAAAAACAAACTCCTTGTCATAGTCATGATTGAAAAAATAAAAATTTCAACAAAAAAAAAATCTATAAATCCCTCATAGTGCATTTATGTTAAAGCAAATTATATGGTATAACCTCACTGTCATAGCATATGCCCACATCTCTAGGTCAATTTTTAAGCAGCCTATCCTGGGACTATGATCAAATTTTTTGTAAATTCATCAATGGATTAGAAAAATCAGACAGAAGGTTATACGACAAGGAAATTGATGTCGACACACCATATAATATTGTCAGAAAGTACTCTGATACTAGATTAGGTGAATCAAAAGGGAGATACATTACAGTTTGCAATTTTAATTTAAGAGCTATTAGATGTATCAAAAAGCGTCACACGTAGTTCAAATTATCAATGCTGCATAGCCCAAATTCAATGGGGCAACCATCAATAGAAAAAAAAACTATTTGCATTAAGGATGAAAATACCTGAGTGGCAAAGACAAGTAGTTCACCAACCGAAAAAAGAGCTAGGAAAACATACATGCTCTTGAAACAAAAGGCACTGAAGCAAAATATCGCTCCCAAAAATGTTGCCACTGAAAGAAGCTGCAACAGTTTCCGACTAAGCTATTTAGTGGCAGGGGCAAGAAGAAATAATTTTGGTATGATGATTGTAAACAAAGACAGAAATATTTGAATTTTATAAGGCCATTCCTGAAGGTTTTTTCAATTCCACAAAATTTCACTGAACCAAACTTCAATATATAATAAGCATAGAATAAAAAGTAGTGACATAAATGCTATTTCAAGACAAGCCAATTAAATTCACAGCAAGCTCAACTATTCAAAGCTTCTGGCCTATGTAAATAAAATTGCCTTATCCCCCCCAAAAAAAAGAGATGGAGAGTAAACTTTCCCAATGTTCTTTGGATAGTTTTAAGTATTGGATATATATCAGGAAGTATATGAGAATAATTGGTATAGGATATTTATATGGCCAGTAATGCTAGAGGGAAGACTCAGGTCTTTTTTGTGTCCTCCCAAAATTGATGTGGCTTTTAAAATTATCATTAGATCAAAATTCAATAGTAGCCTATTACAAATTCAATAGTGATTTTAAAAGTCACATTAATTTTGGGAGGACAAAAGGAAGAACTAGGTCTTCCCTCTAGCATTACTCAAACATGGCTCCCTTAGACATACTGAAGATAGTTAGGTAACATATCAAAGGAAATCTTTGCGGATGCTAACTTTCACCTCAAAGTGATTTTATGAAGAATAAAATTTCACAAGAAAAAAAAAATGGCCACAGAGAGAGAGCAAAATCAAAGACCACCTAGCGGTTCAAAAAGATAGATATTTGATTATCTCACTCTTCTATACACAACAACCCAACAAGAAGAAAATAATGCAAGAATGTCTACCAAAAGAATCAAGGAAGGTAATCTAGATCCTTTCCTCTAAACTCAAAAGAACCCACCTTAAAAGCATTGGAGATGGTGTTATTCATAAAATCAAGAATAAAGCCTCCAGCTAACGTGCCCAATATTCCACAGACAATTGTAATCCCTCCAAAAATCATGTCTGCATCGCTCTGCAAAAATACCCAATTGCATATGGTGCAGCAAGATCACCAAGTCATATTTTGGGGCTACACTGTTATCACTTAATAAGTGATCTTATTTATGCAAATCATGTGAATTTAGATGAAAGGGGTATTAAAAAGGTTGTATTGAAGAATTTAAAATTGCATATATCAGATCAAAGGTAAGAGCTTACCATATTATAAATACTTTTACCAGCCTTAGGTCCCCAATATGAGTAGGCACCAATAACGAAGGTGTATGCTATGTAACCTAAGCGTCATTCAGTGTTTAAGAGAATTAGTATGTCAAGAGTGAGGAAAGCAACATGTGTACTGAATTATACTTTCGAAATATACCAAAATAAAAATCACAAATCCAAGGATGAAGTTCTTCAAATTAACTTATTAGGATAACACATTGAATTAAATGAAAGTAGCTACAGATGCACAAGATGGTAGTAAGCAGGAGAGAAAAATACCTAGAACGTTAATGACATACACCTTTTCAAGCAAAAGCACTTTCATATCTTTCAAAAACCTTGCAAATTGATTCCAAATCTTGGTTGCAACTTTCGCCCTGCCATAAAATAAGATCTAAGAAAAGAAAATATATATTTGCATACTTTGGCAGGTACTATATACAATTTACAGGCAGTATAAAGACATATTAACCACATTCAAAATAACATATTATGAGCTGAAGGATGCCAGTTCTCACATGGCGAGTTTATATGAGCTCTTATCTCTGAACTCTTCTGTCGTGGATGCTGCTCCACCATTACCAGCTGCAACCTCTGTATCTATGCATTGAGAATCTAAGTAAAACAATTTTTTTTATAAGTATCTACATAAAATAATTACAGCCAATAAGGAGAACTACTCTACATAAGAAACTAATCAACAGAGCAGATTCCTGTTATCATTGACTACATAAAATATTAATGAATAATGTTAACCATTAAAGGACTGAAGCAAAGACTATAAGTAATGACATGAAAACATTAAATTTTAAGTCTTTCTAAACAACACATTTTTTATGTCTTTTTGAACCTATAAGTAGTTTATGGTGGTAAGACTTTGTGATGCCTAAGGGAAGCATAAGAGAGTATTTTGCTACATGATATCCTTCCTTTTCCCTCCTAAGAACCCTAGTTAGAAATCCACAACTCAGATTCCATAATTTATTCAGAATCAACGCTTCAGGCTACTCACTTCAAAAGAAAACTGCATTTCATTAGCTATGAAGCAATCCTGTTATGAAGAAGGTGAAATTTAGACAAGTGGAAATTTTGTCAAGGAAAGTTTATTAATTAGAATTTGTGCCTAAAAACTAAGGTATCATGTTTGATCAATAAAGTTCTAAATTCATGCATTTATGCAACTATACAATCACATCAAAAACTTGAATTTATATGCTGATGCATGTTTCATATACATTGGTTTATTGGGAATGTTATCAGCGATATGATGTTTTGCATCTAGTGAACGAAATATTCAACAGAAAGGTAAAATAAACAGATACTGCATAATCCATTGGTTTATAGCCATAATTTGCAGCACCTTGCGAGGCAGCTGTCTCTATCTCTGCCAGTGCTTTGTTTGATTCAGCTGGAGCAAAACCTGTATCCACAAGTTGTTTATAAACGTAGATAAATGGTTGCAGCATCACAAGTAAATACATAAGAAAAATGCACCTTTCAATTGAAGAGGCTTCATCACAAAGCCTAGAACAGCGAAGGGAAGCATTAAAATGGCCTCCACCCAGAATGCAACACGCCAATTTAAATTACCTCCAACCTATATATTCATAACAAGAAAGGAATACAGTCAGCCGAATAAGGTCAGGGCAGGAAACATAAAGGAGATGGGATCAAGTAAGAAACAGCAATCAGAATATCAATTAGAGTAGTAGATAAAAAATGGTCACACATCCATAATTCTTATGACTTTACAATTAAATATTACTTGGGAGATCATCTATGAAAACATGGTCCTCAATCATACAACAGTTAAAGTAAAGAGACTTACCAATCCACCATAAACATAGCCAAGTGCATATCCAGTTGGTATACACATGTAGAATATTGCAAGCCATGCTGTTTTCTGATACAAGTACAGGTATAAGAATGAGGTTTCAAGCAGATAAAAAAGCAAAATGCAGACGCAAGTATAACACCAAATAGAAGAATCATAACTAAAAGGGGAAAAGGACACAGACAATCATGTAAACCTGAGATTAAATCACATCCAAAAGCAATTGACAATTTGGAAAGGGAAGGGAGGTTACAAGGGACATTTAGACTATTTACAATCATTTGACAAAAAGTTTTGCCTTGATTCTGTAAGAAAAAGAATAATATGACCCACTGCATCATTGCCCAAGGAACTCAGCAACAGAACATGATAACAGAGAAAGCCTCAAATCTCTAGGTTGAACTGTAACTCCGCTTGGGAAGGGCTGAGCATGGTCATTCTCCTTGGCCTAATTGAATACAGAGAGATCTCAAGGTTCCCAAAGTCCATCCAACCCTGCTTCAAAATGCTATGAGGATATTTGGTATATTTTAGCCTACACCATGCTATATCTATAAGAAAACTAATTTGGCAACAGAGATATTTTGCTTGGTCCATGTTCTTTGCTTCTTATTCTCTCCATCTGCTGACTGCTACCTTTCTTCTTCTCCATAACCGACAAATGGAAGGGTTCCAAGGTCAATTGCTGGCACCAAGTTTCTGTCTCTATAAAATACTTCCTTTTGACTTAGAACTTGAAACTTCAGTAAGTTTTTGGGCCTCATTCTATTTGCATGGCCTTTACCCTGTTAGAATATAAATTTAATGATTAAATTCATCTCCTCCTATCATCTTAAGTTTTTATAATAAATGGTGATTTAACATACCCTTCTTATGAGATTACAAAAAACCATCATTTCTCTTCTATGCCTGGGCAACATTGATGGTTATTTTTCTTCTTTCTCATTGTATCAAGTCCTTTAAGTTTTAAATGAGTTCACTTTCTTATGGTTTATTCGGATGGAGTATTTGAGAAGGATTTGGATTTCAGTATTCTAATTTAAATGGCTAGATTAAAGTATGAAAAGATAAAAAAATTTCTAATAATGAAATTCATGGATGGGGCCTTATTAATACCTGTATTTGAAATGATTAGGTGAAAGATGTAATTTCGAATTCGTAAGACAAGTGAATTTGTTGGATCAAAATCCTCAAAGCTCAAACCCATCACGTGTTGTTAAACTTCTAATCAAACAATTTATATTAGCAATTGTTCTTGAAATCCCTGGATTCAAGAAATCAAATCCAAATGCAACCTTAGGTTATTTCTCTTGGGTTTCTAGAAGTTAAAAAATTCATTTCTGCACCAGATCATTGAGAGAAGTCACATGCAAAGTAGAACAGAAGTCAAAGTTGAGAAACTATGGAGTTTGCATCTTTCAGGGTGATCTTCATGAACAAAAGCCTTTCTCAGTCTCTCCCCTCCCAAATGTATATGTTGTCGAAGCATGACAAAGTAGCTCCTTAAAGGAGCAATTCATACGGTCATGTTTCTTTACATGATGCAATTTCCTATAAAACCAACATAGCCAATTGCCTATCCTTATCCACATGCAAGAAATGAAAATGCAGAATCACTAAAACATTAAGGCCATAGAAACCCAAAAATCTAGGAATCATGTTCTCATAATATTACTTATTTATGATGACCATATAAACAACAGTTTTTAAGAGGGGCTTCTTTTATCGAAAGAAACAAAGCTTGTTGATATTGAAGAAGATTTCAGTGGAGAACTGGGCATCATAACAAGAAGAAGAAATGAAAGAAAAACTTGTATGAGCGATTCCTAAAGACTGTATCTCGTTGAAAAGAAGATACAGATACCCTCTAAAATAATGTAAAATGAAAGCCCTAACTTGACAAAAACATCTCCCCATGAGCACCTTATCATCCAAAAGCACTACACTCTTAAGGAGAAAGGAACATTAGATATCCCCTGAAGTACATGAGAATAACCAAGGGCTTCACTTGCTATTTCTGGCCCCTCTAATTACAATACACTCGACTTTCTCTGATGACGAAATTTTTTCTGGATAAGCCCTCTGATGACAACATTAACCATCCTGATGTAAGAATCTTCCCCCAAACCTTCAAGAAGGGAAAGATAAAGATCTTATGACTAGATATAATTCCTTGAGTGCACTGGCTTCCACAAGACCTACCAAAGGAACAATGTTAGTGACTCGAGCACAAAAAGAAGCAAGGGAAGGCTTCCTATCCCATTCCAATTCCACCCTCACAATCAGAATTAACAACTCACTCTAAAGGACAAACATTTAAATGTTCAGCACATCAAAGTCCAAACTGAAAGAGCTGCAGAATTTATGATGGTAGATGAACAATATAACCCAATGTAACCATAGATATCCAAAGGAATTGGAAGACGTGAAACTCTTAGTGTGCTGGGGCATTAGAGGGGACTGGAAATTAACATTCATGTGCCACAGAATCGTTGCATCCAAACAATTAGAGGGGAGTTGAAATTAGTGCAGTACACAGCACGGATCATACAATGGCAAGCATAGTCAAAAGGGGAAGGAGAAAAAAAAAAAAACCTGAGCAGCTGGGGCATTATCATCAATGAATGGCGCTGCAAGACTTATAAATGAAGCCTCACCCACACCAACCAGCCTGCAGAAACCAAAAAAAAAGAGGAAAAAATTACTACAGCAACTGAAAAAACATATTAATTGATGTGTTAAAAAGCCCTTATTACTTAAGTACACAAAGACCTAAAAGGAGAGTACATAAGATGAGTTGTACTTATCAAATATAAGATGAATTGCAATGTATATATATGTATGTATAGCCACTTACATGCGACAGATTGTAATGGACCAGAAATTAAATGAAAAACCGCAACCAATTACAGCTAAAGTCCAAACTGAAAGTCCCACTCCAATAAGCCTAAATGGATTCACGCTGCAAAATTTGAGAACAATAATTAGGACTCATATAGAAATAAAATCACTGAGACCAACCTGGCATCATACTTTTGGCATACATTACATGAGAAGATTAATATGAAAAATTTATATGCAATGCAATAGAAACCAAATGAAAACGCACAACCGATTGCAGCGAAGTCTGAACTCACAATCCAGGTCCAACAAATCTAAGGGTGTGTTTGGGATTGCGATTTCGTAGACAAAAAGTGGGATTTTAAACCAAATCGCAAAAAGTAGATCATTTGGAGATTGCATTTTTTAAAACGTAGAAAATCAACATTTTCAAATAGCAGATAAATGAGTGCTTTTTTGAAAACGCAAAATTTTAAAGGATAAACTGCGATTTTGCCAAACGCTTAATTGCGTTTTTAAAACTAACGTTTTCAAATCGCAAACCCAAACGAACCCTAAATGAATCTGTGAAAAATAAAAAATAGAATTCTCTTCCTTCAATCATATTTGACTAATATGGCAAAGCAAAATGCACCATGGTGAAAAGTTATTCTACAACAAGGTAAAAAAAAAAAAAAAAAAAAAAAATCTGCCTCCATTAGATAGTTAGACTTGTTAACCTCAAGGATTCAAATGGACAGAAGGATAAACAGAAACCATGCCGAAATATTCTCATTCTCTTGTTTAAAGCCCCTGTTCATCTTTGAAATTTCTTTTTACGCATAAGAACTTTTTTAAAGCAACAGAAGATCTCCAATTTTCAAGGGTGAGTATCAAGGCAACAAGATCCCTTTCCAGCTGCCCCAAAAGATTACTGTAATTGAAGCACTTTAGTATAACAAGCATGCTAGAAATGAATACCATAATCTTTCATTATCAAATTTGAACATAAATTTTTTCCCTTAAAATATTGTCAATAAAGCTCTTCTATCAGATGGAAAATCTAGAGAGGAGGATTCTTGCCAACACCAAACAGTTAAATTTACATTGCTAGTGACGATCACAGAAATGACACTTGGATTTTTTTTTTTTTTTTTTTTTTTGAGGAACTCAAGACTTTCTCCAAATATTTAAAACTTCACCATAAAATTTCCTGCATATAACAGATTTTGCAAATAGTTTCATGCATGGTCAGATCATATAGCTTATATGATATATTTGACCTTTGCATTTCATTGGTAGACATTTTTCTTTTGTTCTGCTAATGGCTGGTAAACAGTAAAGAGTTGCATAGAGAACCATCAATTTCTAAAAGAAGTAGCACTGGGAAAGATATATTGACAAGTTGAGTTTACAAGTGTGAGATTAAAAAGATTGAGTATCACATTGAAAAAATGTCACAAGTTTGAGTGATTAATATAACATAGTTAGGCCTAAATTTAGAGGCTTAAACTTTTGGGTTGAGTAGTATCTCAACATGCACTAAAACACTCCCCAAGGTATCAATTTATCTAACAAGTGGAATTAGAGCCGATGGTGGTGTGCTATATGGTGGAGTGGCGCAAGCATCCCTAAAGGAAGGACAAAGGTGCAAGGTGCGGGTATGAACGGGGTCCTTAGATTAATGAGCAAAGGTTCATGGCACAGGTACAAACGAAAGTCCCTGGAGTAGGGACAAAGATGCATGGCACAGGTAAACTCACATAGCCCACAAGTGATCTTGGAGAGAGCCCATAAATTGATAAAAAGCTCCGTTTGAGGGGGACTGTAGCAATGTGATGATGGACTTACACGTGGAGCGATTATTGAGTATACAAGTGTGAATGTAGAAAGGTTTGAGTCCCACATTAAAAAGATTGTTAGGGTTTATACCCTAAATTCCAATTACTTTGTATGACATTTTAGTTTTTATTAAATAAAATTGTTTATTTACTGATATATTTCATGAACGTTGGGCATATAACCATTTACATGTATGCATTGAATGATTATTATTTATCATATACATGTAAGGTCCATATATTACATTGAATATGACTTAGGTGTAAGTAATGAAATTATTACACAGAAGATCTAAGTCATAAACCTTGTAGCTTATAAACTATTGTTTGTATTTGGTAATGAAATTGGGCATTCCATTTGATAAGACTATAACACATCAATCATGATGATCTATCTTGATAATGTGAAGTGAGGACTTTAGATTGATGCATTGATGCGGATACAAAGCACTGAACAGACCACGTGAGTTGTTATTCTTTTTATAACACTATCAAAAGAATAATTTGAACTCAAGACTCTCATAGCATTGATTCTCCATCCTGAGAGGGTCATGAACTCAAATGTGAAGTGGAGGTCACTTTGATACATTTAAGAGTGAGACATTTTGCAATCAAAACTCTCGGTGTGTTGGGTGATCACATATAGCATTGTGGGAACATTAATTCTCAAGAATGAATCCAAATCCTTTGATTTAATCAAAGAAATAAGAAATATCTTCTTGAGATAGATTTAATGGAATTGATTATTCTTAATCCTGACATGAGTATTTTGGTAAGAGTTACTAAAATTTTATGTACAAGGTGAAATGAGATTTCACAAGTACGAGAGTAATTAAGGGATTAAATTGGGTACTCAAGGATAAGAAGTGAATTAAAGTGACAATTATTTTACGACTTTAATTCAACCACTGATTATTTCATAGAGGGGTGAAATACATTAATATAAGAATGTCATTGGGATTATTTGAATAATCAAAAATAAATAACTAGAGTGCAATTACAATAGTTTAATGGAATCAATTGTAATTAATAGTAACTTATGACAAGTGACCTAAGCCTATTGAAGCTAGTTTTTATTTTTCCTTTGCGTCACTTTCCAAGCTGATTGCATTAACCAAATTGCACAAACTCCTGGAACCCTCCTTGGTCGTGTTTTACGTGAGAGGACGCTACGGTTTTAATTCCCCTATTGTGGCCGTGTTTTTACTACACAATGGAGGCTAGGGTTTTTCCCTCTTCTACAAGTAAACACATGCCTATAAACAAGAAGCTTGTATAGGCATAAGACACACACAGTGTTGTCAAGAGTTGACAGACACAATTTGAGAGCCCACACCTTGGTCTCAAATCAGTCATTGAGGAGAAGATTTAGAGGTTTCAAAAGCCCTAATTCACATGTCCAAAAGAAAGAAAGGAGGAGAAAACAATGTCAGCCCTTGAATCAAAGTGGTGGCTGAAACTTTCTGTAAGTTCTCTTTCTTGCAATTTGTTTTATTGCATAATCCTTTTGCTATGGTTTCATGATCTCTTTGTTGGGCTTTTCCGCTGTGCATATGATGCATAATCCCAACAAAGATGTCATAAGTGTGAGTGATTAATATAGCATAATTGGATCCAAACCCATAGACTGAGTTTTTGAGTTGAGTGGTGTCTCAATATGCTATGTTATGGGCTCACTAAAAGACTCTCCAAAATATTAATTTCCCTAACAAGCGGTATCAGAGCCGATGGTGGTGTGCTGTATGGTTTAGTTGCGTAGCATGGACAAAGATTCTGGAGTAGGGACAAAGGTGTAAGGCGTGAGCATTGACGAAGGGGCTTGGAGTAAGGGGCAAAAATTTCATGGCATGGGCTTGTACAAAGGTTCCTGGAGTAGGGACAAAGGTGCAAAGTGTGAGCATTGATGAGGGTCGTGGGAGTAAGGTACAAAGGTTCATGGCACAAGCACAAATGAGTCTCCAGAATAGGGACAAAGGTGCATGACGCGGGCAAACCCACATAGCCCACAAGTATCCTAGAGACAATGCATAAGATTGATAAAAAAAAAAAAAGCTGCTAATTGAGAGGGAGTGTAGCAATGTGGTGATGGACTCGCACGTGAGGGGAAGATTGTTGAGTTTACATATGTAAGTGTAGAAAAATTTGAATCCCACGTTGAAAAAAGATGTATAAGTGTGAGTGATTAATATAACATAGTTATGCCCAAACCTATAGAATTAAGCATTTAAGTTGAGTGGTGTCTCAATATGCTATAGTATGATCTCACGGAAAGACTCCTCATGGTATCTATCTCCCTAACAAGTGGTGTCAAAGCCGATGGTGGTGTGTGGTATGGTGGAGTAGCGCTGGCACGGGCAAAGGCCCTTGGAGTAGGAACAAAGGTGCAAAGTGCGAGCATGGATGAAGGTCCTTGAAGTAAAGGGCAAAGGTTCATGGCATGAGCACAAACAAGGGTCCTTTGAGTAGGGACAAAGGTGCAAGGTGTGAGCATGGATGAGGGTCCCTGGAGTAAGGGGCAAAGGTTCACGGCATTGGCACAAATGAGAGTCCCTATAGTAGGAATAAAGGTGCATGATGAGGCCAAACTCACATAGCCCACAACTGATCCTAAAGACGACAGATAAGATTGAAAAAAAAAAAAAAAGCTTCTGTTTGAAGGGGACTAGGGGAGTGTAGCAATGTGGTAATTGGCTCATACGTGAGGGGCAGATTGTTGAGTTTACATATGTAAGTATAAAAAGATTGAGTCTTACATTGCAAAGGTATCACAAGTTTGAGTGGTTAATATAACATAGTTCGGCCCAAACTCATAGGCTTAAACTTTTAAGTTGAGTAGTGTCTTAACATGCTATATTATTGGCTCACTAAAAGACTCCCAAGGTATCAATCTCCCTAACAACAACAAATATAATAATATAAGAGTAGGAGAAATAAAACATATATTTTTATCATCAGCCATGGAGATAAGAATGAACCAATCAATTCTTATATGCACTTAATAATTTGTAGAATACCTATAGGAGCAAGGGACTTGAAATTCGAGTAACACACCCAAACTTATTAGGTGAGAGGTTATAGGCTAACAAAGTTACTTTTAATCTCTCCACTAATTTTATCTAGAGTTTACACTTGTTTCACCATAGCATTGGGTTTTTCAAACATATACCTATGTAATTAGTAGTTAATTTTAACAATTAGTTACAATAATCTTTAGATTTTATTGATACAAATGTATTGATCTGATTTTTATATGCACTTAATAATTTGTAGAATACCTATAGGAGCAAGGGACTTGAAATTCGAGTAACACACCCAAACTTATTAGGTGAGAGGTTATAGGCTAACAAAGTTACTTTTAATCTCTCCACTAATTTTTTCTAGAGTTTACACTTGTTTCACCATAGCATTGGGTTTTTCAAACATATACCTATGTAATTAGTAGTTAATTTTAACAATTAGTTACAATAATCTTTAGATTTTATTGATACAAATGTATTGATCTGATTTTGTACACCCCTTTTAAGAACCATTTATGCTCTGCCATCATCGTCCTCATTATCAAAGCTGGTATCCTTGTTTTATTTGCTTTTTTATCAGTTTCTGATTGATCAGTATATTGCATCTTGGTCCCTCTTAAATAGAGCACATACTTCAATGATTATTACATTCTGATTAACATAGTGAGATTTAATCTTCAAATTATGTGCCTTGCCTTTCAATTAATTAAACTGAGATAGGTTGGCAAACTATGCAACACAAAATGGTTATTACCTCTTTGCTAATGATGCAAATATTGGGGAAGCCACAAGAAGTCCAACCATAAAAGCAGATGATAGAACTCCATCTTCAAAATTGCTCAAGTTAAACTCCCCCCTACATACAATAAGAAACTGAAATTAAGTCATAGCAATTTAAGCTTCTTAAAAAGTTAATGCCCCCATAATTTTATTAAACAATCAAATGCATAAATGTGCACAAACAACACACATGCACAGTCACGCACACATTGACATCTGCACACACACAAAACCTCAATCACTTAGTAGCTGCAGCAAGTAGATGTACTTTCAGACCACATAAAGGTGCAAAAGTATGACAGAGAAAAAGTGAAGTAACAAAATGTTTTTCTCAAATTTTTCTTTTTTCTTATGCTTCTTGGAAACAGATGAATATATCTAATGTCAATGATTGTATAATAGTGATGTGAAAATATGCAAGTTGCTTCTATCTGGGGCACATAAAACATGATGGTAAGGAAAAAAAAAAAACATACAAATAAGGTATGCAAAGATTATTTTCACAAGTTCAAATGAAAGCCCCCAAGTTAATCTTACTGTATTCCGGTACCAGCTGTGCATGTACCACTTTTGGTGCAAGTTCCTTGACTCCCATTCACACCATTGCTGGCTATTGTTCCTCGATCCACATAATTTATCAAGTTAATAACGCAAAAGATAATGAGCAGCCTGCAAAAACAACATAAATAAGTCTATTATATGACTCGACGAACAACAAGAAATGTATGAACCTTTAAAGTGGATCATAAAGTCTGAACTTCAAGATATCTTCAACCCAAGTTCAGAGTTAATTAAATAGATAGTAAATTTAGACTCAGACACAAACTACAAGTTTTGGGTTTTTTTTCCGCATAAAAAGCCAGAGGGTGCATATACACACCAACCTTTAAATTTGACCTTCTAACTAACCTGGAAAAAATCACCTTTTCCTTTTAATTTCGAGAACAAGAAGCCATCATTCTGCCACTAATACCTAAAAGCACCCCCGGCCAAGCCAGCTAGTCAGTCAATTAAGTAAATAAGAAATGTCATTTTCCTTTAATCTCCCATTCTATAATCCACCAGAACACCTTTTTATCAAATTCAATGACTAACTGAACACTCAAAGTAAACAATCTAATTCCTTTATCAGTCCTGACAATAGGACTTCAAAAACCTTAACAAAATCATCTTCAACAAAGAAACAATTCAATATGTACTCCAACCCATCAACGTCAACTGTTAAATGATATAAAAAAAAAAAATGCATAGGCACAAATGCACAGTGAAGCTCGGGATTAATTTGTAGCCAAAATTCCTTTTTTTAATCAATACATTGTGACCAGTTTGTTCACAAAGGAAACTGATAAAAGAAAGAAATTAAAAAATTTAATCTCAAGTCTACAGCATGTTGAATTCTAAATGGAAATACATGAAAAAACTCTAAGCGTCTCAAATAACTGTATAGGCCACGGGTTGAGTGAAGCATCTTTTTCTTCGAACTCATGAAACATCATATATATAGGCCACGGTTGAGTGAAGCATCTTTTTCTTCGAACTCATGAAACATCATATATAATAATAATATAATATATATATATATACTATATATAAATTCACCTTCTTCCTTTCTCACATTTTCTCAGCAACCAAACACAGTTTCAGCAACCTAATAATCAAAGTAACAATTTTGAAGTTTCGCCACATTGACATTGGCTTCCAGAAACAAGAAACTCAACCAAACTAAGCCAAAAGAGTAAATTTTGATCAAATGAATGAATCCTTCTGTTTCTTCTGTTATTCCAGGACCCTCATAATCTTCGAATTTTCTCAGCAACCAATAAAAAAAAAAAAAAAATGAAGCTCGAATACCAACTACGCTCATTACAAAACCCCAAAAAAAGAAATTCAAAAAACAACAACAGAACACTCAAATTTTTTTTTTTTTTCTCAGCAACCAAACATTCAACAAAAAAGAAATAAAAACCCACCAAGCACAAGAAAGTACCTCTTGGGCGTGAACCATGACGGTGTTGGAGCAGTGCTAGGACCTCTCAGACCCATGTCTGTCTCAGCCGAAGTCTTGGATTCCTCTGGAGCCTTTGCTTGTTCTTTCTCCACTGCCATAAATTTTTTTTAAAAAAAGTACAATTATACAGTTGGAGCAACTTTTGATATTTGAAGGGTAGTTGAGAAGAAGAGGTGGTTGTCGTTTGCTCCTAAAACTTTGAGCTTTTCCTTGCTGTCATTTTTTTTTTTTTGGAAAACAAACGAAAACTAAAAAAGAGTGTGTTTTTTTGTGACTTGATGTGTGACATAAATAGCCTTCAAGGAGAAGAATTTCGTTAAGATCTTCGTTGCAATTACAGTTTGTTTAGGTTTCAATTTTGGTTTTAATCATGGGTGTGTGGTTGCACTGTGGACTTGTGCGCCTCCACGTTTTGATTGGGCCACGTAGACATTGATTCGGGGATCACCCATTGATCTCCGCACATCATAATTTGGCATCATATATGAGAGTTCTACGCCGATCTTTAGGAATGAGTAGAAGAATATACCCCGACATTCCAGCGAGTGTTGAGATGGTAGTTTAGCCAACAAATTTGGTATCTAGAAGATGCAGACATGCTTTTTCTTTTGGGACATAGTTTTCTTTAAACAAAGTTGGAAAAAAAATTTCATTCTATAAAAATGACGTATATCTTTACATGTAAGAATCACGTATTTTTTTAATTAAAATGAGAAAGTTGAAATAAATTTTATTAAAAATACTTGTACTCTTCTAACTTTATCCTTGTAATTAAAAACAGCGTGTACTTCTCACATACAAAATGACATATGTTATTTTTATAAACTAGATTGAAAGAAGTTCCTCCAACTCAGGATGGAGAAAAATTATGTCCTTTCTTTTGTCCTCTTTTTTTTTAAAAAAAAATCTTTTTATGTTTTTCTTTCAACATAAAAAGATTAAAAAAAAAAAAGCTTTTTAAGTGAATGAATGGTATATGCCACATTGTTTTTTATCTTATAAATTTTCAATAATACTGATGTGACAGTTTCAATCAACCTTTTAATTTTTAATTTTTTTTTAAATTTTTTTTTTTTAAAGTTAATTGATACGGTCACATTTTTATTGTGAAATAGTTATACAATAAAAATTTAGTTTATAGCATTACTCTTTTTAAGTGTTCTATCGATCACACAAATGTATTACTTATCCACCACCGGTTTATTACACTTTTATTTCATTTTTATTTTACTTTGTTGATATGACATTATTAGTCAATCTTTAATTTTTTTTTTTAAATAATGTTATATATCACATTTTTATTTTACAATTTTGATGTAGCAGTCTTAGTTAATCCTTACGCGGTAGTTATGGGATAAAAATATAGTTTATAGTATTATTTATGTTTTTTTTTTAACATAAAATAATCCAATAACTACTTGACAATGTCAAGTTAGTAAAATAAAATAAAAGTAGGATAAAAATATGGTTTACACAATTACTCTATGTTTTTTTTTTTTATATAAGCACAATTACTCTATGTTATTGGTTGAACATTGTGATTTGTAATTATTTTTTTCTGCTAAATTCTTAGATTATTATAATCTTATCTCAACCAATGCATCTAAATGTTAATAAGGTTTGGTAGGAATCTCGTATTTCGATGCATAAGAGTCAACTTATATCAACGTCAGCATTTGAGAGACAAACTTTAACATGTAAAGTTGTGAATTAACTGCATATATGTGATTCAGCTCAGTTCAGGCTGATTTAACAGTGAATCAATCTGGGTATGGATGAGAATTAAAAAAAATATATATTATTTTTTTAATCGTGAGACCTACCAAAATTACTGTTCACATACCCAGAT
The DNA here is from genome assembly GCA_900184695.1 of Betula pendula. Lineage (NCBI taxonomy): Eukaryota > Viridiplantae > Streptophyta > Magnoliopsida > Fagales > Betulaceae > Betula > Betula pendula. Next base: position 62,313 of record FXXK01000296.1, read on the forward strand.
TAATTCACTGTTGAATCAGCCTGAACTGATCTATATCATTTCTCTAGATTTTTTCGCCATGCCTAGGACGCTTTGCCGAGGTAGTGGCTTGTTTTCAAATGATGTTTGTACAGGCTCTTAGAGGAAATTGGGCCACCTTCCGACTTTGGGAATAAACTTCTCTGCATGCCTTTAATTAACATCATAACAGTTTTTAAATTAATGAGATAAGATCTAAATGGATAAGAACTTTGATCTTAAAATAAGGATCATAAAATTAACGAAAAAAAATATTTTTTTACATTATGGCGTGAGGCATCCAACTTAGTGGAGATGAACATATTAATACAGATCGTAAAATTAACAAAAATACTTTTTTACATTATGGCGTGAGGCATCCAACTTAACGGAGATGAACATCATAATACAGATCATAAAATTAACATAAATACTTTTTTACATTATGGCGTGAGGCATCCAACTTAGCGGAGATAGACGTCATAATACAAATAAGCATTTTTTAAAAAATTAATAATAAGTGTAATTCATAAAACTAATCTTAAAATACTCCTAATCCTTGTTAAATAAAGTCATACTTTAATACCCTTTCACCATCAAGCATCCTTTGAAGCTTTAGCTTCTCTTATATATTAGATGTAATATCCCAAAAAATATTAAAATAAATAAAAAAAATATGATTATTTGTCAAAACACGCCTTATATAGTTCAACAACTCATGATTTAAAATGGCATAAATCAATTTTTTTAAAACTTTACGTAGGTTAGAAAGCATCGCTGGCAGTGATGTCTGGACATGGAGGTTTATTCAAGAGTATATTATTGTTTATCAAAGACTAAGGTTTATTCAAGAGTAGTATTTTTCAGAAAAAGAAACTAAATGAAGAAGTTTCTATAGCAACAAAAATTTTAGTGATGCAGAAAATGTTGTAGGAAAAAGTATGTGTTGGTGATAACAAATTAAACCGACTTGTTGACTATATTTGAAAGGCTTCTAATGAATGGCGTCGAAAATAGTATTGCTTCTCTTTGTTGTCACCAATATCATGACGAGGAAGTTTCATGCCACTTGCAAGATAAAACACGTAAGGGCAGAGAACGGAGTCACTCTGATGCTCAAGTTAGGAATTTGATTATAGGAGACAAATTAATCCAATGAATAAGAGGGTCTTTTTTTTTTTTTTTGGTACTTCGGTGTTCTCCTTTTATAAGCCTGATGGTAGTTTGGTTCCATACGAGTGGATCCCGAGATTACCGGGATCCTCGGGATTACTACTCTGACGTTTATCCTCTCTTTTGGATTATGCTGGTAGAACGAACATTGTTTTCTGTTTTTTATTTTTATTTATTTTTTTGAACTTTCACGTATAGCATTACAAAGTTGAACAAGATGGACAAGCCATCAACTTAAGACAATTTGAATAGAAAGAAAAAAAAAAACTTATAAGACAAGTTGTCTTATTAGTTGACAAGTCAACTCTTTTATTTTTGTTTTTGTGTTTTTATCTTTTTTAATTCTACCAATTCCTATACAAAAGGATAATTACTTACATTAGTATATCATTTAAGCTCAACAAATAATAATTAGACAATATTTTAAACTTAATTCTAGAATATAAGAATTAGTGCAAAATAAAATATGATAATACTTATTTTAATTAAAAAATGTGCACATTTAAATAATTATCAGTAATATATTATGGTACCCCAACCGATCATAATAGTTTTATTGGTGATCCAGTTCAATTTTGCTCACATTTGTGAATTTTTATGTTGAAAAAAAAATCTGTGTTACTTTATTCACAGAGCCAATCAACTAAGGGCATGTTTGGGAAACTAATTTAATTTGGTTTAACTCAATTCTTCTTAATTTTTTATAAAAGTCAACAATCTTCAACAATTCAAATTTTTTCAACTCAACTCAAATTTATTCCAACCAACTCAAAAAATTATATAAAAATTATTTTTTTTAAAAAAAAAAACTGAAAAAGGAAAAAAAATTTGTGGGGTGGTCCTGCCACCCCTGGGGTGTTCCTGCCACCTCCGGCGGTGTTCCGGCCACCTCCGGGGTTGGTCCGGCCACCCCCGGCGGTGGTCCGGCCACCACCTGGGTTGGTCCGGCCCACTCCGGGGGTGGTCGGGCACCTCCGGGGGGTGGTCCGGCCCCCGTCGGTGGTCCGACCACTCCGGGGGTGTCCGGCCACCCACCGGCGTGTTTTCGGCCACCCTCGTGGTGGTCTGGCCACCCCCTGTGGTGGTCTGGCCACCCTAGGGTGGTTCCAACTTTTTTTTTTAAAAAAAAAATATATTATTTTTAATAATTAAAATATAATATTTTATTATTTTTTTAATATAATCACTTACTCAATTTTTTTTAAAACTATCCAAACATAATTTCAAACCTATTTTTTTCTCGATATCTGTGAAGTCAAAATAGAATCAAATAAAATCAAATTAAATTTGACACCCAAACGAGCCCTAATTACAAGATTTGACAAGGGTTAATTGCAAAGGGTACTTGAAGATTGTGGTAAGTATGAGGTAAAATGGGACTTTGACAAAAGACTTAGATTTTATTGTTCATAGACTTTGATTTTCTTAAAAAAAAATATATATATATATTTTTTTTTTTTATATCATATTAACATTTTTTATTATCATTCAAATAAAATACTTATTAAAAAACAAAAAATTCACCTTTTATACAAAAAATTTATAACATTCATTTTACTTTATATTACATCAAAAGGCAACAATCTCTTAATCTCAATCTAAATCATTTGCCAAACACCCCCAATCAATTTAAAGAAGAATTTGGCTCGGATGTTGTAACAGCATTCAAGTTGTAATAATTGAAAGGTGTGGATTTGATTCAAAGGTGTAAAATCAAATCCACACCTTTGAATTACTACAGCTTGGGTGCTATTACAGCACTCAAGTCGGATCGTTTAAAGAAAAGATAATTGTAAAATAAATTAAAGAAAAAACAGAATAATAAAAAAAGAAAAAGGAGACAAAAGATTTATGTGATTCGGTTTATGATCTACGTTCATAGATTAAAGCCCAAAGGATTATATTATACTCTTATTCACTTAATGTTTTTATAATACATGATACTCTTATTTATAAAAAAATTAAGGTAAATAGGATTTGATTACCATCAAATCTAATTATAATCAAATTAATCAGATTTGAAGATTATAGAATATTACAATTAATTATAATCAAATCTCTAAAATCAAATCCCACAACATACTTTAACATTCCTCCTCAAACTCAAACTCAAACTCAATAAACAATACCACAAATGCCAAATTGAGGCAACTTGCCCTTTGTTTTTTTCTTTCTTTCTTCAACTGATTTTCCTTTTTTTTTTTAGCCAACTTTTTTTTTTTTTTTCGGTTTATTTATTTATTTATTTTTTCATTCAAACCGTTACCCAGAAAGGGATCTTTCATTCAAATAATCACACCCAAGAAAATCTCTAAAATATACGGAGAAAGAGGGCAGGAATGAGGCCAACACCAGCTAAGAAAATTGATCACAACATGTACCCCACCTTCTCTGACAAACATCTTGGACAAAGTCAGAATCCATTAGAATCTCAGCAATTTCGATAGCAAAGAAATTTGCTTGTAGGCTGATCAAAGCTTTGGTGAATCTGTGATGGCGGAAGACATCGGAGGTGGTTGAGAGAAGAGGCGCTGTTTCACCGTGGTTCAGAGACGGCGACTATGGCTACTGCCTACTGGTGTTGGAGCCGTGGACGCCTGGCCAAGGGGCGGCAGCGGTAGACTAGGAACGGTCGGAGGCGGCAGAAGGCTGCCGAAAGCGGTGTTAGCTGCTTTCTTTACGAGACCAAGTGTGTTTTTTTCTTTTTTTTTAGGAAAACTTCAGCTCTCCGAACTTTAAGTTTTTTTTTTTTTTTTAATTTTGGATCTGAATTTATAATGTTTATCATTTATATTCTTCTATTAGAATTTTTTGTTTAATCCTAATGAAATGGTAAAATTTTTGGAATCAACCCAGACCACATCTTGCATTTGTGGAATCACCATGGGTTAATTAGGAAAAAAAAAAAAAAAAATTAATTGGAATCACCATGGGTTGATTCACAACATCAAGAAGCATCTCGTCACACTTCTACAATAGCCAACCTGCTACCTTAAAACTTTCAAGGTCACCAGGTTAATCAACATTTTGAACTTGGCTAGACCATTGAGATTCAAATCTAATTTTTAGGTTATTTTGTTTTGGCGTAAAATAATTTTTATATTTTTCGGTGTTTGGTGTGATGAAAAATAATAACCAATGCAAAAATATTTTCAGTTTGACAGAAAAATCTTCATTAATTTTTGTAAAATTGTTTCTATTTTTTTAAAACTGTAAATTATTTTCTAAGTTTGAACTTCTCATTCTCAAATCGCTGGACCAAAGCCAAAACACAATTAGGACCTCGTTGGGGCCTATTGTGACTCTGCTGGAACCCCATCGTGATCGCATCGGGACCTCGTCGGGATCCTTTCGTGACACTGCTGGAAACCTGTCAGGACCCGTTGTGACATCGTTGGGATCTCGTCATGATCTTGCAAGGACCCGATCGGGACCAATGAGGTCACTACGGGATCCTGACGATGTCATGATGAGTCTCGGAGAGGTCATGATGGATCCTGGCGGTGTCACGACAAGGTCCCGATGGGGTCCAGGCGAGGTCCTGCAATATCTTGATGAGGTCCTAACCGGGTTTCGGTGGGTCCCAACTTGGTCACGACCGGATTCCGATAAGGTTTGGCAATGTTTTTGCTATGATCTGGTAATTTTATTAATATAATATATTAATATTTTTATGTTATGAATAAAAATTAATTTTTATAAGTTAATATGATTGATTTGAAATATAAAAAAAAATTATTTTTAGTACATGCCAAACGTCAGAAAATGTTTTTTACGGAAAGCAACCTCACATGCGAACTTTTCTCCAAACATTGACATTTGAAATCAGTTGTAGAGGATGATGTAATAAACTGATTCTATCTGGTAAGGTGATTCACTCTGTTATTTTGCCGGGTTTTTTTTTTTTTTTGGGTAGTAATTTGATGAGTAATTTCTATTTGTTTCGATGTAAAATAAGGGCACAAGAAGCTAGTGAAGAGTCCAGCTCCCAATCAAGCAATAATATCAGAAGAAGCAAGTCAACATAATTGCTCCATTGATGCTCATTGAGTCATTGTTGTTATTCGTGACAATCAAAATAAATTTTTACTCGCTGGAACTTCGAAGTTTTCAACACAGAATTTTAGATTGAAACATCGCGAGAATATGAACTCAAGTTTGACTCTTAGTATTAATCCCAGGTATAATAATTACACAAGCAAGTTCAAAGTTCCAATACCAGCTAATGGGAGGCAATATATATATCGAAGTTCATTTCTAGACACTTAAAATAAGAATACCTGCAGAACAAAAGTTGAAGAAGTCAGAGAGAGAGCAGCACCAATCACTACAGCCTCATCAACACTTCTGATGTTGACCTGCAATACACTTAAACTAGATACTAATAAAGCAAATTTTTGTTTGGAGAGTACCATGGAACATATAGAAGATGGTTCTTTAACAAGGTTTTGGTCCAACTAAGTTGATATGTACATTTAGCAAACTCACATATTTGCTTAATCTATGCATGTAGATTCGTGGACTTGAGCCCAAATTTGTTCTGTATATCTAGAAAATCAAAGACAAATATACAAATGTAATGATAGTACTGAGATATAGCATCAAAAGAAAGCAAGAGAACTTGTAATCTAGATTTAACTTCCTAACACCACTTGATTTGACGCGAAATCTACTGATAAAACTTAAGGATCTATATCTCTAGCAATTATAGGTTGTACCCTCACCAAAAAACGCAAGAATGTTTATTTAAAAAAAAAAAAATGAAGGAGAACAAAAATATCTCCACTCAAACTAGAGTATCTCATCAATACAATTATTATTATTTTTTTTTGGTAAGTTACACATGCACTCGGTGGGACATGAACCCACAATCTCACCCTCCACCTTCCTACAAAGCGAGGAAGTACCATTTGAGCTAAAGCTCATTGGCATAATACAAAATGTCAAAGGAATCGAGCCAAAATATATCAAAATTATACAGAGTATATATGCCAAGTAGATTTCATGTTGGTCTGCTGAAACCACTTCATGCATTTTAATGGAAAGGAAACAAAAACTTACCTGAAGTGAGAAATCATAAGACATAGGATAAAGGACACATTACTTTTCATCCTCTCTATATTGAAGTTTACCCAGGTATCTTAAGCATGCCGCTGCATAAGTGAATCTGTCTATCTGTTCCTAGTATGCCAAGACAAAGCATGCCATTGGTCCAAAGTACTTGTGTACAAGTCTTCATTGAGGAACAATATTGGTGCGTTGAGTATCAAGCATTCTAGCAAAAGAATTTTTTACATTGGCTAAAGCATATATAGCTCACAACACTTGATCCATTTGTCTATACTATCAAGAAACCAAAACCCCCATTTGCATGTCCACCCAAATTACCTCAACTAACCCTTTAGAGGACGAGAGAGAGCGAGAGAGAGAGATAACAAGTGGTGGACCACTTTTAGAACAGAGATAAACCTGCAAATGCAATTTCCAACAAGCTGAGCAAATCATAGTGTTGTGAGAGCTGTCTTGTATTCATGGGGCTGTCAACATTGGTCCAAAGTACTTGAACAATATTGGTGCTTTGAGTATCAAGCATTCTAGCAACAGAATTATTTACATTGACTATAGCATATGTAGCTCACAATGTTTGATCCATTTGTCTATACTATCAAGAAACCAAAACCCCCATTTGCGTGTCCACCCAAATTACCTCACTAACCCTTTAGAGGACGAGAGATGTAAACAAAGAAAAAAGGAAAGAATAAACCCATTCAAATTAAGTTTAGTGAGCATCTGCTGCTGAAATGGCTACCCAACAAGGTGGCTGCCCAGACAGCAGCATATCCGACCTTAATGACCTAAATACTATTGAAGATATTTCAAGCAACCGAATAATGAGTCCAAGTTGAAGATAAAAGCTGAGAAAGATAAGGCTGGGATAGATAATGACAAAGAGAAAGTTTGGAGTGAGATAAACTCTTGCATTTTAGCTAACAATAGAAGTCGTTCAAATTTCTTGTAATCTTTTAACAGTGTATATAACAACCACATCCCCCACGTTAAATAGAGAAGAGAACAATATTACTTTCCAAAATTCTGATCTTACTTTTTCAAATGTCAACGCCATATTTCCACCTCTCACAATAAACTTAGCTGCCAAAATACTGAGAGATACCAAACCTTTTCAGTTTTTGTTGATGCGTCCAGTTTTATAAAAGAACTGAATTTGAAATCTAAATTAATTCAATTGATGGTCAAGGAATTTATGATAATTATACTGTCTTGAACTGCTTCAAAGTGCCACATCTCAGGAACTCAAAAAGAAGTTTTTTTTTTTTTTTTAAAAAAAAAAACCCTAATTTTTATTTAGAACAAGAATCAGAGGTATAGGAAAACTGAAGCTGGAAACCAAACATGGGGAATGAATGATAATAGTCCAGTAGATGGATTTGAGCAAACAGTTAAGGAATGAATTATTATTGGTATGCCCTGTCCATCCAAACCAATAAATGAAGTGCAGTCAGCAACACGTTAATTAGTAGGATAATATTAAAAAGAAAACCATAACTGAACATTTATAATCAGATGATCCACCATTTTCAGTCACTTAACATGCATGTAAGGTTTTAAACTATCACATAACGACCTTCATATGATTGTCCACCTTCCCAATTATAGAAACTGATGATAGAAAAATGCATTGTGCTCTGCGTGTTAAATGCTTTCATCCGAATAGTTGAAAATTTATAATGAGGCCAATTGTCATTCCAGAATAAAAAAATGGCAACAGGATCTATAATAACAGAAAAGAAACTAGGAGAAGCATAAAGGCTCATGGTAATGTAGTTAGCGAGGAATGAAAATTCTGGTCTAAAATTATTTTCAAATTCAAGCTTTTCAATTGACAGAACGATTATAAAAGATGAACAATAGCCTTCTCAAGCTGGAACACGAAACGTAGACCAACAAAATTATAACCTGCATATCTGTCTCCCCAACTTGAAGCACACAAGGAGATATTATGGGAGCTGTGATGCTGTTAAGAATGTCTAAGAAAGCATACCTTTCCAGTTATAATCTCTGAAAGAAACAAATATCATATGACAATCAAATAGAGGTAAACCGGTACAAGAGTCAAATTAGTACGTTGCTTGTAAAAGTACATGATTGATGATGTACATGTTATAAATTTTTTTTTTTTTTTTTTTAAAAAAGAACTCCTCTGTATGGGGTGCGAGGAACCTTTTTTCAGTGAGAAATTTTCACAAACTGTTTTGAGTGCATTTCCTTTTAGTCCCAGACAATGCGATGACCGTCTGATCTAAGGCAAATATTGCCTGATCTAAAGGCACCACAAACTCAAAGATCTGCTCACGATTTGGAAAGGCTATAGATAAACATTTTGTGCAGTTATTTAGGATTAAGGACAAGATTGCTTAAACCTTACCCTAATTTCGAGATGGGTCATCAAATTTGCATTCAACAAGCATTCCATCGAGTCCACTCACTGATCGGGCTGCGGTGGGTGCATTCCAACAAGCATAGATAGCTGCAGATGATTTAGGACTATTTTCACCAAGCGTCACCCTTCTGTACCAAATCTTTTCAGGCGGTGCAGCCGATCCCAATTCCCAGACAAACAAATACCAATTCTCAAAATAATGAAAATGCAATCCACAGCCACAACCTTGGAAGATCATATTTAACAAAAGGGAAAAGGGAAAACAGTTATTTCAAATTGAGTTTGTGACAATTGGGGGAGTATACTCTGATAGGGCCGTTGCTGGCAAAGGCGGTAAGAATCGGTGGTAAAATAGTAAATATGCTACTATGTCCAATTGGGTTTCTGACCGTTGGTGGTGTTCACTCTTAAAGGACCGTTGGTGGCAAAGCCAGTGAAAACCCGCGCATGTGCTACGCATTTACGCGGTAACATGGATTGGGGGTAAAATAGTAAATTA
>FXXK01000297.1:0-12271 GCA_900184695.1 Betula pendula
CTTTTTTTTTTCTTTTTTCTTTTTTTTTTGTCTTTTTTTTTTCTATTCCATGGGTTACTAAGTATCTATTTTTTTTTTTTGATAGAGCTAAGAATGAACAATGCTACATGCTAGTAATTAGTAAACATTCCACAATCTCTCTTTTTTTTTCTTTTTTCTTTTTTTTTTTGTCTTTTTTTTTCTATTCCATGGGTTACTAAGTATCTATTTTTTTTTTTTTGATAGAGCTAAGTATCTATTTGAGATTACGATTAGAAATAGAATTTTTAAATATAAAGTTTTTGTTTGTGAGCTTTTGTCAAACGTGCTACTATTGAAAAGTTGTTTACCTATTTGGTAACAGCATGTTTTAAGGGCTTTTTTAATGTTATTGGTGTTTTGTAACGAAACTAAAAAAGTATTTATAGTTACAAAAATGACAATAAAGGACTTTTTTTTTTTTTGTTATTCCATTTTTTAGCAATTTTTTAACTTAAAAATGGTTAATGTGAACTTTTTTCATTTTTTAATGGTTTAATTTCATACTTTTAACTTAAATGTCCAACATTTTGCCTTTTTTTTAACCTTAAAAATATTGTCCATAGGTTCTAAGCTATAAATAAACTACAAAACCATCACAATAATAAAAAGAAAGAAAGAAACATAACATGAATATGTAATAATAAAAAGCAAACATCATTTAAATAACAAAACGTCAAAGCATTGAGCGCATAAAAATAGAATAACATTCAAATAAATCCTTACAACATTTTAAAATTTTATAAAAAAAACAGCATACAAAATTTTTTTTTTACAAAAAAAGAACAACAACGGGTCATAAGTAGATTAGCAATACGATCACGCTCAATATTCATATAATTTTCATTAGATGTCTCTAATTGTTGTATGATTGACTCGTCTTGTACTTCATTATCTTCAATGCTTTTAGTAGGTAGCAAATCTTCATCATCATCGTATGATTAGAACTCAGCATCCTTCACTACATGCTTCCTAATGAAGTTATAAAGAGCCATAGATGCTGCCATGATTTTCACTTGTTTATCATAAGAAAAATTCGGCATGTTACGCAATATCTTCCACTTATTTTTTCAAACTCCAAATATTCTTTCAATAGTACATCTAAGTGATGAATACGGATGATTAAATATTTCATGCATACCCCTCGGTTAGCTTCCACAACAAAAGTTTGGTAGGTGATACCACTCCCCTTTGTATGGCCTCATATATCCCTTCATGTGAAGATATCCTGCGTCTACCAAGTAGTACTTACCTGCAAAAAATATACAAATAATGGTCACAAAAAGTGGAAAAAAAAACATATATTTATCATGTATATTTTATAATTGTTATTCTTATTAAATACAAACCTCTAGGTGGGTGTGGAAATCGCAATTCTTCCTTTCGAATAACTTCCAAAAAATACATATCATGTGTAGTACCTTCCCATCCAGCCCAAATAAAGGTGAAAAGCATATGAAAATCACAAACAGTCATAACATTTTGAGTGAGATTTCCTTTTCAACCAATATATGGTATTTGTTTTGATTGAGAAATTGTAACTGGCACATGGGTTCCATCAATAGCTCCAATACAGTCTTTGAAGTATGGTCAATACCTCCCATCTTCACGAATTTTTCTTAGAACATCCTTAAACTCCCTATCAATAGGATTAATAATGTCAACAACCATTTTTAAAACAGCCATTAATACACGAGTAAAATGTCTAATAACCATTTCCCTTGAATGTTGAAACCTTTATTGCACTATTCTATTCCCAAACCCATAGCCTAAAGTAGTCAAAAACATAGCCACCAATTCTTTAACAGTTATGTTCCTAGTACCTAATAAATGATATTTTTCCTTTAACTCTTTACACAAGTAAATGAATACGTGTATTTCCATCCTAAAAATTTGTTTGCACCTATCAAGATTGCCCTGTAGAATCTCTATAACCCACTTATAACCTATTTGGGAAGAGGTCCTACAAGGTTCATTTGCAATACATGGCATATAATAGTTCTCAACAAGTTTTACTGCTACAGCAGCTAAAATATAGATATCATTTTCATTTTCGTTTTGACCATAATCACCGTCAATTGTATCATCTTGAGTGCTATAATCATTGTTGTCCATTCCATTAAAAAAAAAAAAAAAACTCAAAATGAGTTCAATGAACAACATATTGCGCCAAATTCATACTTTTACTGTCACTCTCACTTTTTAGGCCTATTTGAATGGTCATTCGTTTTTTCAAGCAAAAATTTTGATAGGTGAAATAATAGTGATCAAATAATAGAATGTCTGGATTTCGCTCATCTATTATTAACTTGTGAAGTGACGTTGTAAAAATTAAATAAAATAAATTAAATTAAATGACTTCTATTCACATCTTCTTTACATATGCCAAAAATAAATAAATAACACAATTTCAATATCCAATAATAAATAACAATCATCATTGAAAATGAAGATGCATAATTTGTCAAAAATAGCATTCCAACATTTCTAGGTATTCAAAACATTAAAAAAAATAAAAAATAACAACATTCAAATAAATCCTTACAACGTTTTAAATAATTCATAACAAAACAACATTATTTCATACTATGACAATTGATTTCTCTACTTCCCTTTCGCTTGATGAAGTCAATCTGTAGCCATGGTTCCTTAATGGTCACAAACATCTCTCTATGTGATCTCGTAAGAAATACATCGGTCGTAAACCTAAGGATGTCAATGTCATTTTCTCTCTCAGCAATCCCCCGAACAACATCCATAACCTCTTCAATACTACATCCAGGTTTATCATAGCTCTTATCTATCATTGTACTCTTACTTTCTATTACATCACAAATACAACTCAAAATGTTAACTAACTATTTGAACTTCTTTCTTCATTTTCTTACTTTGAATTGTAGACCCAACCTTCTTTTTTCCTTTATCCCCTACATCTAAATCAGCAGGAATATCATCAATGCCATGTGTATTGAGATTGAGTTCATCATCAAAACCACCTAAACCTTCTAAAAGAGCATTGTCATCTTCATCAAGCATTACACCTAAACCATTTATGACATCAATATCATTAAGAACCAAGCCTGCGGATGGTGCCTAGGATCCCTCCCCGATGATAGTTATATCTCTAAACAATATTTCCACCTTCATATCATGAGCCAAACCTGCAGTGCGAAACTTAGCTGCATCTGAAATTTTATGTATTTATTGGTATATGTTAATACCAATAATAAGTGTTTATAAACTATATAAGCAAAAATATATAGGTAAAAACATATTACCTGCAATTTTTTTTTCCCACTAAGCATCAGACATATCAATTGTCTTTTTCACTAGATCTCATCCAAGGCCAGTTTCCTTGCCAATCAATCTCTTCTAAATATTTCACTCTTTTTTCAAATTATTCCACTTGTTCTTTAGTTGTTTATAGCAATATTGTTTTTCAGTCTTTTCATTAAATTTATTTACCACATTTTTTCATCCTGTCTTATTGAAATGTGTTCCTAAGCGATTACCAACATGAATTTCACTAACACATATGTTAATATAATCTTCTAACATTTTATCTATCTAAACAATTTTCTTTGACTGTGCATCTTGAGTTTCTGGAATGTTGTTTTGGCCTTTTCTACTCATGTTTCTTACACAATAAATAAGCTGATGCATTAAAAAAAAAAAAAAAAAATGTTAACAACACTATTACAATTAATATTTTGTTTAAAGTGATTATCTCGGAGAATGCAAAATGCATGTCCATGTACGTTATGGCCATACACAATTTCAATACAATAAATCAAGAAGAAAAAAGAAAATATAATATTATAATAAATAGCAAATATTCACAGTGACAAGTCGCATGTCAATTTGTTTGTGAGCAGTGCTGAGAAGCAAAGCTTGATCCTTTTGACATGTTGCTTCAATTTTAAAAAATAGAGCCACAGCAGAAAAAAATATAGCTACATGAATCTCTATAGTGTAGAAAAAAAAAGTCACAACATATTCATTATAATTATAATATTAAAGCCACAACTCAATTCGCACAAAGAAAATTTAAATATTTACTGCGAAGAAATTCACACAATTACAAAAAATAAAAATAAAAAATCACACAAAGCTAATCTGTATTGCGTAAAGAAAAGAAAAGAAAAAAGAAAAAGATAAGCAAATCCGGTTTCTATCATTTGACAATGGGAAATGTGAACTAAAAACCCATGCCCTTTTATTATTGCAGGTTTTTATCAATTGCAGCCAAACAGTGAATAAGAAAGAAATCTATTAAAATAAAAACTCATGTCCTTTGTAATTGAGTATCAGAAAAGCAAACATGAACCATTCACCTTTTATTATTATTTTTTCAAAGGCTGACAGACTTGCTTTTGTTTAGGGTTGTAAATTGGGCCCGTTTTTCGCAAGCGCGCTCGATACCCGCCGGTTAAACTCGACTCGAGTTCGAGCTCGGTACAATACAAAACCCGCTCGTTACTGTAAAACCGGCTCGATTATTAGTTTGTTTACATACCTCGTCTCGCCAGACTAAGCTCGATAGGGGCTCGCGAGCCTGGCTCATTAAGGCTCAAATAGACCGGCTCGTTTAAGGCTCACGAGCTTGACTTGTTTAAGGCTCGAATAAATCAGCTTATTATTATCATTATCATATGATTTAAGTTATTTAACATTGTACTTATCACTTATGTCATGTAATTATATAAACATTAGATTAAATGATAATAGGAATATGATAAAAATTTGTTAGGTTTAGTCATAATAATTTATATCATTGATTCATTATCATTATATACTTGTCATTATCATTATCATATGATCTAAGTTATCGAACATTGTACTTATGCCATATAATTATATAAATACTAGATCAAATAATAATAAGAATAAGATAAAACTTTGTTAGGTTTAATCATTATAATTTATATCATTGCATTATCATTATATACTTAGCAATGCTATTAATATAGTCTCAAATTAAATAATTAGTATTATAATGAACAATGTATATTATTAACATATACTAAACTAATACCATTAAGTTAATAAATCAATTAATTAAAATAGGTTATAACTTAATAAATGAGTCAAGCTGCCTATTTAAGGCTCGAAAAGCCTTAAATGAGCCGAACTGCCCATTTAAGGCTCGATAAGCCTTAAATGAGCATAGCTGACCCATTTAAGGCTTGAAAAGCCTTTATATCAAACTCGAACTCGACTCGTTAAAGCCTTTTAATTGAGCTCGAAAACTCGTGAGCTTGAGCTCGAGCTCGGGTATTGTCTAACGAGCCGAGCTTGAGCTGGGGTTTCTAAGCTCGGCTCGAACTCGAGCTCGGCTCGTTTAAATATTTTCTTAAACGAGCCGAACTGAAAATCTTAAAGATCGACTCGATTACAGCTTTTGCTATTATTAATTATATCATATGCCCTTTGTGTTTGAGTATAAGAGAAACGGATATAGCTTACCTAGAGAAACAAACTCTGACCCATTCACGTGAAAGCAAAGACTTGCTTTGTTTTTTATTGTGCAGAGTGACATATTGTGTAGTGTGAATACATTGAAAGCTACGAAGCTTGCTTTGAAATCTTTAATATTTGTGCTTTGAAAAAAAAATCTCCACCTCTTATATTTGTTTATTAGTTCTTTTTTTTTTTTTTTTTTTATCTTCTTTATACACAACTCACACAACAGACTTTATTTCAAAACCAATCTTCTCGCTCTCTCTCACTCTATCTCAACCTTGTTCTCTTTTCCAGAAAACCATCTACTCGCTCTCTCTCTCTCACTCTCACTCTCACACAGCCTTGTTCTCTTCTCCAAAAAAACCATATTCTCTCTCTCTCTCAGAACCCTAAAAACCATCGAAAAAACAAAAACGCAAAACAAAGTTGAAAGAGAAGTCAGACTTACCGCAGTGATTGTCACTCCAGTTCTCAAATCACAACTATGGTACAAACGGCGGGACTCTCTACAACACCCAAATTCGTAACTCCCAAATTCACAGAAGATGAGAGAAGGGCGTAGGAAAAGATGTATATATAGTGGTACTTGTGTAATTATTTTTAATTTGTATAGATGTTTTTAGCAATGTGAGATTTTCATAAACTTAAATTTCGCCGCACATTTTTGTTCAAAAGTGCAGTTAATAGAAAGCTTGAAAGTCAAGCTTTCGACAAAACGTGGTTTTGGGCTTTTGGGACCCTCAAAAGCACTTCCAAATTCTTTAACCAAACGGGCGCTTTTTTTGTCAAACGGGCTTTTTGGGTATTAAACGCACTTTTAAGCTCCTCAAAACGCACACCTTAATAGGCCTTAAATGTTGTCTAAAAAGTAATACTACATACCCCACAAACATTTAAATGTTTGTATCTTTAGATAGGAAAGGATTGAGGATAGTTGCGTAACTTGTGTGATGTTCTTGTGGGTTGATTAGGTTTTTTTTTTCTTGGATGAGTAAAAGAACTAACTACAATAGTAAAACAATACAAAATAAGAAAGTTACATAAATCAAATCAAAGACCAACAAAATCACACTTTCCATGTAACAATCCATTACACAGCCTCGTAGAGGATCTTCAAGATGGAAGGAGGATGCGGGAATGCTTGAGCAATTTTGGTTGTAACGGTCTATGGTGAAAATTTGTGAGTGTCAACTTGTTGTGGTGGCACCCAAAAGGTTCTTAGGACTCGATCCATGTTTACCTTCAGACCGAACAACTTGTTGGCACTTTTTGTGTTGTGTGTCTTTCAATTGATAGGATTTTATCTGCAACTTATTACCTCATAAAAGTACTTAGGGTTTGTGTTATGATAATACATAGTAGGAATAAACATGGGCCTATTTATATTTCAATTTATCTAATTATTTATTTCTAATTCAGTTAGAGTCAATGTAGCACTACAGTGCAAGGCTTGTTGTGGCAATAGAATTCTATTGCCTAAATTTATTTGTAGTAAGAGTGAGATAGGAGTTATCTCCGAGTAGTTTATTTGTATTGGAAGTTTATCTTCAGGTATAGGTCGTATGAGTTCATCTCTTATGTAGAAGCTCTACTTGTAACAATATGTTGATAGAATGATATAAAAATCTTATGTTTCCACTTCTTAGTATTCTATTTTAAGGAGTAGAGATCCATTGGTTTTATTCTTTGGGAAATTAGATGGGTAAGTAAACTATGAATTTAATTACCAGTTAATTAATTTTTCAGGGACGTTATGTCACGACTTCAACTCAGCAGCATTGGTGAGGTTTCGCGCCTAAGATCATTGTTGCTTAAGAAGCCACTGAAGTGCTATGTCTGTTGGGAGAAACAACAATAACACAAAACTCTCTCTTTGTGTGAATCTGTAAGAAACTATAAAATAAAGCAATATATATGCGGAAAATATAAAACCAAACACCACAAGCACAAGACACGATTTTACGTGGAAAAACCGTCTCGGTGTGAGAAGGGAAAAACCACGGGCCACCCAAACACTTCCACTATCAACAATAATGAAAATACATCAATCTTCTCTAGTCACAATTAGAGGCATACAATCAAAAGCTATCTCAAGAAATACAATTTCTTAGCACAAATCAACTTCTACAAGAAGTAAGGAGAAATCTCACCAAAAACAGAGGCTACTGTTCAGGCTTAGAAAACCAATGCCGAATGCTCAGAATCCAATCTCCACCGCTCACAATGAAGATTAACGTGTCATGAACATCCTTACCAATTTTCAGCTCAATCAGACCACAAATGCACATTGATCGGAGCCGTTGATCAAGTCTGGACGGAAGTTCCAGAAACTGGTTTTGGAACTAGTTTCTCTCTCTCTCTCTCTCTGCTACTCTCTCCCGCTTCTTTCTATTTTTCTAATTCTTCTGATTCATTCTTTTAAAGTATTAGCCAAACCCTATGGACTTCTTAAAAGGTGGGCTTAATAAAAGGTCATCCTCCACTTAGGAGGGAAACCCAAACCCAACAAATCTTCCCGACTACGTGGAGGGATTCGCCATCCCGGCAGTTGAGCGACAAATCTCAAGCTTTTTTCTTGCTAGAGCCTTCGTTAACATATCTGAGTCATTATCATTGGTGTGAATTTTTTCAAGTTCAAGTAACTTGTCATTAAGAGTATCTATTTTCCAATGATACCTTACATCGATGTGCTTCGATCTCGAATGAAATGAAGAGTTCTTAGCAAGGTGAATGGTACTCTGATTATCACAAAACAACATATATTATTGTTACTTGAAACTAAGCTCCTGCAAAAACTTTTTCATCTATAGCAACTCTTTACAAGCTTTCGTTGCTGCAATAAACTCTGCTTCAGTTGTAAAAAGTGCAATACATTTTTGTAACCTTGACTACCAAGAAGCAGCCCCACCTGAGAAAGTGATCAAATAACCCGAAGTAGACTTACGGGTATCCACATCTCCTGCCATATCATAATCTGTATAGCCAACCAACACTGGTTTGCCACTCCCAAAGCTAAGTCTCAACTTGGAAGTGCCTCGCAGATATCTCATAATCTACTTTATCGCATTCCAATGTTCTCTTCCTGGATCTGAAAGAAACCGGCTAATAACACCAACTGCTTGGGCTATGTCTAGCCTTGTACAAACCATTGCATACATCAAGTTTTCTACTGCAGAAGCATACAGAATACTTTTCATATCTTCCTTCTCTTTATCTATGGAAGGACTTTGCTTTGTGCTCAACTTAAATTGTGTAGCAAGAGGACAGCTAACCACTTTACACTTGTTCATGTTGAACCTTTCAAGCACTTTCTCAATTTAGTGCTCTTGTGATATATACAGCTTTTTGTCTTTTCTGTGTCTATGAATACGAACCCCAAGAATTTGCTTTGCTAGCCCCAAGTCTTTCATTGCAAATGACTGACTTAACTGCTTCTTCAAACTGTCAATTCCGGAAGAATTCTTGCCAACAATCAACATGTCATCAATATAAAGCAATAAGATAATGAAATCATCATCAGAGAACTTCTGCACAAAAACACAATGGTCAAAAGTAGTCTTACTGTGGCCTTGCTCCTCCATAACAGACTTAAACTTCTTATACCACTTGTTGGGTGTCTGCTTCAAACCATAGAGACTTTTCTTAAGCCGACACACATAGTCCTCTTTTCCTTTCACCCTGAAACCCTCTGGCTGCTCCATATAAATCTCCTCCTCCAAGTCACCATGAAGGAAGACAGTTTTTACATCCATCTGTTCAACCTCTAAGTCTAGGCTAGCTACTAAACCAAGAACCACATGAATGGATGACATCTTCACAACATGAGAGAAAATCTCATCAAAATCAATACCTTTTCTCTACCTGAATCTCTTGACAACCAGTCTAGCTTTGTACCGTGGCTATAGAGTGTGTTCTTCTTACTTCACCTTGTAAATCCACCTGTTCGTCAAAGCTCTCTTTCCCTTAGGCAACTTCACCAACTCAAAAGTGTGATTGTCATGTAATAACTGCATCTCATCCTGCATGGCATCAACCCACTCTGCCTTATGTTCATCTTCTATGGCTTCTGCATAACACTCGAGCTCTTCCCCGTCAGTGAGTAGCACATACTCATCTACGAAATACGGAGTGGAAGGATGTAGGTCTCTGGTAGACCTTCTGAGTGGAACATCTGGTGGTGTCTCCGATACTGGTGACTGATTATGAGTCTCATCTTGTAAGGGAACATCAGTATCACCTGGACCCTGCTAGTCATTTTGAACATCATGTTCAAGTCGTGCTAGCAGATCTGTTAAAGGAGCCGGATCCGAATCAATCAAATCATTATTGTACTGAGGCACTGCTTTTTCTATCTTCTCAATATCATGTATGGTTTGATCTTCCATAAACACAACATCTCGGCTTCTCACTAGTTTCTTCTCAACTAGATCATACAACATGTATCCAAACTCATCTAGGCCATACCCTAGGAAGATACATTATCAAGTCTTCACATCTAGCTTCGATCTCTCGTCTTTGGGAATATACACAAATGCCTTATACCCAAAGACACGCAAATGATCATAAGAAACATTTTTGCCAGTCCAAATCCTGCATGGTACATCAAACTAAAGAGGAACGCATGGTGTGAGATTAAGAACATGTACTGATGCACTCAAAGCCTCCCCCCAAAAGGAGTTTGGTAATTGTGCTTGTGAAAGCAAGCACCTCACTCTCTCAACCAGTGTTCTGTTCATCATTTCAGCTAAGCCATTTAACTGAGGAGTCTTTGGAGGTGTCCTTTGATGCCGAATACCCTGTTGCCTGCAATATTCATCAAAAGGACCCAAATACTCTCCCCTATTATCTGTTCTGCTGCACCTCAACTTCTTCCCAGTTTGTCTCTCAGCTGAAGCCTGAAACTACTTAAACACATCCAATACTTAATCTTTTCTTTTCAAGGTGTATACCCACAACTTCCTTGAATGATCATCTATGAAGGTTACAAAGTAAATGGAGCCACCAAGTGTGCTAGTCTTCATAGGGCCACAAACATCTGAATGTACAAGATCAAGTATACCTGACTTTCTTGTGGGAGGAGAACTCTTGAAGGAAACTCTGTTTTGCTTTCATGCCAAACAATGTGTGCACTTTTTTAAATGTGCACTCTTTATCCTAGATAGAAGATTCTTCTTGGCCAATATTGTCAAACCTTTCTTACTCACGTGGGCAAGTCTCTTATGTCATAACTCTACTGAGAACTCACCATCCATTGCGTTAATAATGCCCTTGGAGAGTTTTGCCTGCAGCATGTACAAGGTAGAGAACTTCTTACCTCGAGCGACAACCAAAGCACCTCTAGTGAGCTTCCACTAACCATCTTTAAAGGTGCTGCAATACCCATCATCATCAAGTTTACCTATAGAAATCAAGTTCAAGCGGATGTCAGGAATATGCTTCACATCTCTAAGAACCAACCTCGTGCCATCATGCATCTCCAAACACACATCTCCAATACCAATGATTTTGGCCAAGCAATCATTGCCCAACTTTACGGTCTTAAAGTCACCAACTGTATAGGACGTGAAGAAATCCTGTCGAGATATAACATGTGTTGAGGCACCACTATCAATCACCCAGTTGGTCACATGGCATGCAAGATTAATGACATCATCATCATAAACAATGAATAAGTCTCTGGAAGTAGTGGTGGCAACTCGATCATCATTTTTGCCATCTTCATTCTTTGTCTCCTTCCCTTTCTCTTTGTTCTCTTTCTTCAACTGTAAGCAATACCTCTTGATATGCCCTTTCATGCCACAGTGATGACACTCAACATTAGCAAACCTGTTGGACTTGTTTATGCTTTTATCTTTGTTCTTTGGACCTCTACTTTGACTCCTCCCGCTTCTTTCTATAACCGACACCTCTGACTGTGAAGAGGATCCCTGTAATTTTCTTTTCATCTCTTTATTCAATACACTGCTTTTGGCCAGATCCACACTGATTACACCATTTGGGGCTAAGTTAAATAATGACATTCTAAATGTCTCCCAAAAGTCCGACAACGTACCAAGCAAACACAACCCCTGAACCTCATTATCAAACTTGATACCCATCTCAGCTAGCTGATTAATAATTCATTGGAAAGTGTTAAAGTGATCTGTTAAGGGAGTTTCATCTTGGTATCTCAAATATATCAACTGCTTCATCAGAAACATTTTATTATTTTTGGTCTTACGGGCATACAGCTCCTCAAGTTTTTTCCAAAGTGTGCGTGCATATGTCTTACCATTAATATGATTCAAAACATTATCATCTACCCATTGCCTAAGATATCCATAGACTTGTCTATGCATCAAAGTCCATTCTTCATCAGATTTATTGTCTGGCTTATCATCAGCAAACACAGGTAAGTGAAATTGCTTCACATAAAGTAGGTCTTTCATTTTACCTTTCCATATATGATAATTAGAATCATTCAAAGACATCATTCTACTTAGATTAGCCTCCATAATTCAGCACAAGATATTTAATAGAATAATAGCCACTTAAGTGCACTCAATCACACCAAGCTCTAATACCACTTTGTTGGGAGAAACAACAACAACACAAAACTCAATCTTTGTGTGAATTTGTAGGAAACTATAAAATAGAGCAGTATATATGCCGAAAATATATAACCAAACACCACAAGCACAGGCACAAGACACGATTTTACGTGGAAAAACCTTCTCGATGTGAGAAGGAAAAAACCACAGGCCACCCAAACACTTCCACTATAAAAAATAATGAGAATACATCAATCTTC
>FXXK01000299.1:24117-36113 GCA_900184695.1 Betula pendula
ATTAGTTACTCCAAATGGCATAACCAAAAATTTATAATGGCCATACAGTGTTCGAATAGCTGTCTTCGGCACATCTTCCTCTTGCACTTTAAGTTGATGATACCCAGACCGGAGATCAATCTTAGAGAAGACTGAAGCTTTCTTTAACTGATCGAACAAATCATCAATTCTGGGCAAAGGGTACTTATTCTTAATAGTAACCCGATTTAATTCACGATAGTCAATGCATAGTCGCATAGATCCATCTTTCTTCTTTACAAACAACACCGGTGCTCCCCATGGTGATGTACTTGGACGGATGAAACCCCTGTCTAACAGCTCTTGGAGTTGTTCCTTTAATTCTTTTAACTCAGTTGGTGCCATACAATATGGTGCTCTGTGAATTGGTTGAGTTCCTGGTACTACATCAATAGAAAACTCAACTTCCCGATCCGGTGGTAATCCTGAATAATCTTTAAAGACATCGGGATAATCGCATACTACCGGAATATTTTCCAACTTCAATTCATTATCTGACTTAGCTGTAACATAAGCCAAATATGCACAATCGCCATCTCTGACGCTCCTTCTTACTTGAACTGCGGAGAGAAGTGGCGGAGTGGCTCGAACTTGAGATCCGCAATACTTGAATTCTTCAGCGCCAAATGGTCGAAAGGTAATTTCTTTCCTTCGACAATCAATGCTTGCATGGTACTTTGACAACCAATCCATCCCTAGAATAATATCATAGCCTAGCATTTTAAATACTACCAAATTCGCTGGTAGGATTCTTCTTCCTATAACAATAGGACAATCTTCTACTATCATCTTACATGTTAGAGAGTCTCCCACGGGTGTAACAACCATTATATTCAACCTTAGTTAAACTTTATCAATAACTAAACTCATCAAGATTTACTCAAAAGGTTGGCTTGTAAGCCATTTCATTACTAGTTTTTACTAATTACATTTTACATAGTCAAGGTTATGCAGCAGACTTCGTATAAGAAGTTTCTTAGTGCATTCACCCTATTTTGATTCCTAATCTACTTTCTCTCCCGCTTAAGGAGGTACTCCTCCCTAGGAGTCCAATCAGGATCATCTGAGTCTGAGTCCGTATCCGAGTCCGAGTCTGTGTCCAAGTCTGAGTCTGATTCTTCCTCCGACTCACTTTCCTTATTAGATTCAGAATCATTTTCCTCAGATTCATCTTCAAGGTGATTGAACCCTACTTCTTCTTCAAGGTTAGATGCCTCTCTCATTCGGGCCATAAATTCTCTCATTTCTTCTACTGTAGGTCCAAATGGTTGTTCTTTATCAAACAGTTTGGGAATCTTCACCCTTGGGCCACTTCCAACTGGCCATGTGCGCTTAGCCACCTTCCTTCCATCATAAATGTGTTTCATCTTTTTCTGAAACACATCAAAGTAATTTAAACATTATTACAAACATTTTCTAATAAAGATTTAAAGATTTTTATAATCCTACAGCTCTTATGGTGTTTCTTAGAATCTAACCTAATAGGACTAATTCTCATGGTCCTCAGAGCAAAAAGCTTTGATACCACCCTGTAACGCCCCGCCTTTAAATAATGAAAGGCGAAAGTGAAAATCTCCAATTACCACTAAGCACTACTAACAAAACCTCAACATCATCAGAGATCATAAATCTGGCAGCGGAATATCTATTTTTTTTTTTTTCTAAACATAGTCCATACAAAACACATAAGAGCTGAATATACATTTCTAAATTAAACAAGTCATTACATCATACTTTACATGACAAAATATCCAAAAGTACCACAGATGGCACTCCATCAACAACTATACATCAAGGGTTCCTTATGCACACATAGCTATAAACATATCTCCAAAAAGCTGCTATTCACAAAGTATCTCACAACAGGTTGCCTCATCCATAATATCCAAGACAGGCATAAGGGTCCTCTTCACTATCATCTTCATCTGCATTGACATCTGTGTAATTGTGATCCCACAATTACATAGGTGGATTGGTGAGTCCACGAACTCAGCAAGTATAGAAATTACTGAAATTTACAAAATGAGCCATCTTTTTCAAAAATCATCTACATCGTGATTATATTAATAGCTACCTTGAGTCTTTCCAAAATAATCATTCCATAAAAAAAATCATAGCTAATAAGATAAGCACTGTAGAATTCGGGGAGCATCACGTTGCACTGCCTGGTAACTTGATAAACGTTTCCTGGCACTCCATACATACGCAGCACAATTCACTTCTTTAGTTTTTTGGACAGCACTCCCTACATGCGTTCCACGTTATCACCAGTTACCTTCTCTTTTCTAACATCTGGCATCATTCACCGCAGCAGACTTCTCATGGCAATGCTCACTGCGCATAAGGGTCCATCCGTTCCTCTTCTTTTCCTTTTCTTTTTTTTTTTTTTTTTTTCTTTTTTTCTCCTATGCTGGGTGTGAACGGTCCAGCACCTTCTTTCCTTTTTCTTTTCCTTCCTCTTTTTTTTTTCTTTTTTTTTTTTCTATGCTGGACGTGGTGACGTCCGCAACCTTTTTCTTTTTTTGTCTTTCCCATGCTTTTGGACGCACCCATTAACAGTATATAATGTATATATATAATATAATATATAGATAATATATATCTATGGTTGACTAAACAGACAATAAGGCAATATATATATATTGTGCATCAATCAATTATGCATGACTTTACTGATTTCATTATGACAACAAAGATTTATTTTTCTTAAGTTATTATAAATTATCACTACCATTTAATAAGAACATATAATACATCAATATATTCTTCAAATATATTTGACCACGTTTAACATTCATCATTTTCACCAGTGTTCTTAGTCCCTATTAAATCCTGGGTATACATCTCCCTCCTATTGGAATTTCGCCTCGACATTAGATGGCAACTATATAAAATCACATGCAAGGGGTTTCATTACCTTATTTCACATAATAGATCTGGATATTTTTCTTCGATTCTGCTCAGCTCCCAGGACTTCCTCCATTCCCATGGTTCGCCATTCGTACTTTCACGGAGCGGGAATGTCTTTGTTCTTAATTGTTGCTCCTTGCGTCAAGATTTGAATCGGCCTTTCTTCATAAGTTAGTTCTCTTGATCTGTAAAGGCTCGTATCTGATAACATGCGAAGGTCCATGGCCACGCCTTTCGTAGTGGTAGTACATGGTATACCATCATGCACTCAGCAAATTCTGATGGGTAATGCATTCTATATGCACGGGCCCACCACTTCCTGTTACTTCAATGGACACATATCTAGGACTTAGTTTCTTTTTTGCAATCGATTACACTTTCGATGGTGAAACCTTAAGAAATACTGATCACCAAACTTTAAACTCCACAGGCGACGACGTTGATCTGCATACTCTTGTCGACTTGAGCCGTTAACATTCTTTTTCGAATAAGTGCATTTGTCTTTGTGTTCTGCACTATCTCTGTCCAATAATGCTTTCTCACCAACTATCCCATTACAATGGTGATTACATTTGCGTCCACGTACTAAGCTTCTAAGGTGCCTTCCATAGTTGCTTGAAACTTTGTTCTAGCAATCACTATAAGGTAGAATTTAATCAATTGCCTTTAAAATCAAGTACCATAATTCTAAGCATTATCTCAAGAATTCTGATGTCCTTTCTGATTGCCATCGTCTGTGTGATGGTATGCCGTATAAAGTTCAACTTTGTTCCATAGCTTTGCAATCTCTTCCCAATTTGAAGTAAACCGGAGGTCTCGGTAGTACTATTGAAAACAGGCACTCCATGCAGCTGACCAATCTCCCGAACATACAATTCTGCCAACTTTTGCATGAATCAGGCTATTTTAAAGGACAATAATGAGCACTCTAGTAAGTCTTCAACTATTCCCATATAGCATTTTGTCCTGGGTGCTTTGGGTAAACCACCCCGAGTCTTGTTATTTGATCCCACTTCCATCAGGACTTATTAAGTGGTGAACGCCCCTGACGGTGTCGTTGTGTTCGCTTTACCGGCTGACAGAAGGACATTGCGCTTACATATTGCAAGTATCTCGCTTCATACCAGGACACAATAATTCTCTTCAGGTCTTGGGTATTTTGTCTTCAGGGTGCCAGTATAGTGTTTTATGTGCTTCATCCAAAATCATTTTCTCCTAGATTTTGGCCACACACTCTGACTCCGGTTCTTAAAATCCATCTGAGGAAATAATCAAATCAGGGAGCTTCTCTTACTAGCTTTTTCTCTAAGCTCTTTTAATCTTGGGTCTTCTCTTGGGCTTCTTTGATCAATGCTGCTAGCATTGGAACATAATTACTGGTTTGAAGTCTTGGCTCTTTCAATTGTGGGTCTTACATCTATTGGATATTCCAAATGTTGGAGCAAGTTGATCGAAGTTATCAGTAGATCTGGATACATCACCTTGTTGTTTTCTACTTAAGCATCGCAACTAGTTTGGCTTCCCGGATGATAAAGGATGTAACAATCATAATCCCTCTTATTGTTCTACTTTCGTTGCGCAGTATTCAGGATCCTTCTGGCGTGAAATTATTTGGCTTTATGATCAGTATAGTATCTTCACATCTTTGCCATAAGATATGTCTCCCATCTTTAAGAAAACTACCGTGCTAATTTAATGCATGGTAGGATAGTTCCTTTCGTGATTCTTTAATTGTTCTTGGATAAGCTTAAACTTTCCTTGTTGCATAGCCACACCCAACCCTTATGAGGGCGTCACGGACACCCTCCTTCTTATCTGATGGAAGAGCCGGAACTGGTGTGTCACAATCTCCCTCTTAAGTTTTGAAAGGCTTGTCTCACACTCGTGCACTCAGACAACGAGCAGTTCTTCTTTGTCAGCTGTCAAGGTCCTGAGAGTATAGAGAATTCCTCCACCAATCTCGATAATAGCCAGAGTCTAAGAACTCGAATCTCATGGACATTTGTTGGCTGCTCCCAATACACAGTTCAACGTTGCTTGGATTCTACTTCAACCATCTCCTGAGATTAGTGTCCCAAAAATGAGACTTTTCCAGCCAAATTACATTTCTTGAGTTGGGCAAACAATTTCTTTTTCTCAGAATACCAGTACCTTCTTTAAATTCCAGCATTGTTCTTGTTGATTATTGAGTAAATTAATATATCATCAATGAACACAACACCAAACCAATTCAAGGTATTATGAAATACTGCTTTCATCAAGTCATGAACCAGAGGGTGCCACTGGTTCCTCGTCAGGACACACACTAGCTCCTCGACAGGACACACACTGGCTCCTCGTCAGGACGCACACTGGCTCATCGACAACATTTTATTCACATAATCTTTTCGGTTTCTTATTTAACTGGGAACTCTCTTAGCTTCCACAGTTAACATAAAAACAACTTCCATTTCTCCAAATCTTATCATATCACATTTTCATTATTCAACAGTATGAAATAACATGTCATCTCAAAAATCATGCTTTTGTTGTCATAATCATCATCTTTAAATTCACAACTTATTCAACACATGTAAAAATACTCAAAACATATAATCATGTTATTCATAAAATATTCAGGCTCATGTGACAACATTTATAAAAAACATAGTATCTTTTTGCTCAGTAAGTAATGTACTTACCTCACGTAGTCCACTTAAAAATTCCTCTTGTCGTTTATAAAATTTACTGCAATTAATCACATCCATGTGCGACAATGTATTAGTCTAAAATTATATTTAAAACCAATATCTAGACCACTTATTTATTTTCCTTTAACTATATGTCTAAAAGTTTAGTGCAATGACATATACCTAAAACATTATAATGCTACTCGGGCATTATAACGGCATATCTAAAATATTCTAATCTCCCCATGGCAATATCACTACATAAATTAAATTCTAGCAATTAAAATTGACATAAGCTAGGGATAAGGGATTATACCTAGCACTCACAAATATAAGCACCAACTATGAGGACTAGAGCTCTTTACACACCTCCTTCTAACTAACACTAAGGCTGCACTATATTTTTTTTTTTGAGAGCAAATGGACACTGCACGGACAGCACAGTGAGTGAAAGGAAGGCAGGCAGATTTTCTTGGCTTTCCAATTTGTTTTTACTGCATTATACAGGGAGGCCTACTGCATGATAACCCATGGCATTACACATAGCTACAGCATATAACTCATGCATTTACACGATACCCCCTCCCCTCAGTAAAGATGTTCAGCAATCCCTGACAAGATAGCTGCCACCACGTAAAGAACACATTAACTTCCTTTTTTTAAGAACTGGACAGGCCTCCTCCCTCACCCTTCACAGCAGCCACATTAGTCTCATGCCTTCCATTATTGACAGCACACATCTCTTTCTTTTCTTTTTTTTTTTTTTGTTTTCTTTTTGTTTTCAATGGACGTGAGGCCAGTTTCTTCTCCTTTTCTCTTTTTTTTTTTTTTTTTGTTCTCTAACTGTGGACGTGGGGGAACATCCAGCACCTTCTTTTCTTCTTTTGTTTTCCCATGCTGTCTGGACAGCAGCCTTTCTATATATATGTATATACTATATATACTAATAACATTATTACATATATACTATATATGCTGGACTAAAAGCATAAAAAGCAAGACTATATATATATGAATACATATATATTACCCATTAATAAATTATTTGACCTTAAATTCTTTTAACACGCTAACAATTTATTTTTTTCCTTTAAGCGTAATTATAAATTAATCACTACCCAATTTAAACTAAGAACATAAAATTAAACATCAAATATATTCTTCCAAATATATTTGACCCATCTTAACATCACAATTTTCACCAAAGTGTTCTTAGCGACCTAATTAAATCCTGGGTTTATATACAAGGCCTTAGTCTTTAAGAATAAACATTTACAGTATTAAAGAATTCTAACAGATCACAATCATAAGTAATCAATTATAGAAAAACTTTATTGTAAACAATTCTTTATTGCAATGAAAAGGTCAATTTAGATATCTACTGCACATATTTGTATTTACCTGAGTTTAAAGTCTTGGGTAATTTATGTCCTCTTTCAAATTCAGGATCCTTCTTTCCTTGCTCCTTTGGCTTATTGTGGCCTCCGCAATAAATTGTAAACATATTTAGATACCAAATTAACACTGCATGAAAGTATTTGTGGGATTTACTAAACATGTATATAACAAAGAAAAATAAAAACTTTACCCACATATTTGAGTAGATACTCTAGGCAATTGCTCAACCTATGTTGTAACACCCCCAACCCGCTAGGGTTAGGTTTGTCAACTTACTAACACAGAGGCGCAAATATTTATAAGGTTTACCAGAGTGATTAACTAAATGAGATGACAAGTGCATTAGAAAAATGTAAATGATAGGGTCACATTACAAATTGAAACCTTAAAGAGACATGATTAAGGCTTCAATCGAGCCCTAACTAAAGTATTAGCTACACATAATTCCGATGAAAATCATCCCATAAGAAAATAACAAAGAAAAACTAAGAAAAATCCTTCTTTGAAGCCTTTGATTTTCTCCTCAAGCTTGTGTAATTGTTTTGGAGGACTTAGGAGAGTATTTATAGAGTTTAGGAACAACCTTAGTCAATTTCGTGCACCCTAAAAAGTCTAAAATCGAGTTGGAGTAGGTTTAGGATCTTTCCAAATCAGGTTCTGCCGACTTTACTGTTCAGCGCGCAAAGTGGCTCGAGCTAAATATGGATATGGCTTGAGCCAAAAGATGGCTCGAGCTAAATGTGGATATGGCTCGAGCTAAATATGGATATGGCTCGAGCTAAAAGATGGCTCTAGCTAAATGTGGATATGGCTCGAGCCAAACGATGGCTCGAGCTAAATGTGGATATGGCTCGAGCCAAAAGATAGCTCGAGCTAAATGTGGATATGGCTCGAGCCAAATTCTTCAGCTTTTTTCCAATATGTCTTCTGAGCTCGAAACTTGATGGAATTGAGTGTTTTTCTTCAAAAACCTACAAAATAAGGAAAAAACACAAAAACAACACAAAACATTATATTATAATGAAACTAAGAGATTAACATATATGAATTAAGGGGTTTGAATGTGTAACATTCAGCACTTATCAAATGGCCAATATAGTTAAGGCCTCTTGATTCTGGGTCTGGTTCGAGTTTGCATTTCCTACAGCTCCATATTCGTTACGACCAACGTTCTCATTTTCGATGTGGTTTGCTTGGGTACAAGTGCGGGGTGCCATCTTTACAATCGAACTACATATATTATAAACAAGTAAGGGAATACCTCCCTAGCACTTTGACATATGACAAGAAAGAATCACTCTACTAGGCCGGAATGTGGCATCCTATTACCCCACTAAGTATAACCTAACGCTTTGGTTCCTAAGAGTCTACAGAACCTTATAACCTTTGCTCTAATACCATAACTATAACATCCCCAACCTGCTAGGGTTAGGTTTGTCAACTTACTAATACAAAGGTGCAAATATTTATAAGGTCTACCAAAGCGATTAACTAAATGAGATGACAAGTGCATTAGAAAAATGTAAATGATAGGGTCACATAAAATGTCAATCACTTAATGCGAAAACGTCATGTCAAACTGATACAATGTTCCGTATTGAAAACTCTTCATTGTGGAAATTGTGCCAGTGCACTTATTGAAAATAATTGATAATTAAAAAAATGCATAAATTCCTAGTTAGACCTGCCCACCATTTTGACCTCCTAAACCACTCTTCTCATAACTTGAAAACAAAACATAGTAAGGGTAAGCGAGAAATGCTCAATAAGAAAAATCGTCAACCATAAAACGGTTGAGTTAACTTCATTTTTCTTTAAAACATTTTCTTCCTTAAAATCACGTGAAAATATAACTATCACATCTCAACACTTAAACATAGATATAAAATTTTTTTAACACTATTAAAGTAATGTATAAATAACCATTCTTAAACTTTCTCTTATATGACCCATGTACACAATTATGCCAAGTATATTGGGGTTGCGTGTAATCCTGAAGGACCCCTTCTCACGCTCGTGGCCACAAGGTGAGTGATTCTGCCACCTAAATAATCAAGGTGCATTCAGTGTGGCAAAACATAGTGATGGATCCCACCTTCTCAAATGTCCTCAGTGGTTGGCGCTTCCATCTCTAGTGCTGGTATTGTGTTGTATCTTGTTTGAATTCTCTTGGGCCAAAATTATCTCCTCCCACACGTGCCCTCATCTTATAAAATTTTTCTCATTTCTTGTACTTCTCTTGAAACATCTTTGGGCAACAAATAGGAGGGTTTCACTGTTATATTCGTGATATGAATAGAGGATTTTATTAACTTGTTTATGTAAATGACTTAGAGGAATTAATAACCAAGAGTAATGTTACGCCCAATGTAATACCCAAGGATTTAATTAGGACAACTAAGAACACTTTGGTGTAAATTGTGATATTAAGATGGGTCAAATATATTTGAAAAAAAAAATATATTTGATGTTTAATTTTATGTTCTTAGTTTAAATTGAGAAGTGATTTATTTAAATTAAGCTTAGAGAAAAATAAATTTGTGGAATCTTGAAATGAAATCAAAAAGTCATAGAGTAAGTGTATTAACTAGCACATATATATGTATATATATATATAAGTCTCTAGCATTCACGTGAATGCTAGAGCAAGTCAAGATATATATACACTTTGAATTGGGCTGCTGTCCAAGACAGCATGTGAAAACAAAGAGGGATGGAGCTGGACGTCATCCACGCCCAAGTAAAGAAAAAAAAAAAAAAGAAAAAAAAGAAAGAGAGATATCTGATTGCTGGAAGCTTCATGACGTGAGCAGCTGGTTTCCTTTTGTGTATGTATGTGTGTGCTGTCCAATATATAAAGAAAAGGAGCAAGTGCTGTCCAGATTTAAGGAAAAGAGAAGGTATACATACTAACGTGTAGGGCAGCGTGAATGTACATGCAGGTGCTGTATCTTTGAGTGGAGTGTGTGCTGTTTCTTTAAGTGGAGGGCTGTGCACGTGTAATTGCAAGGGCAGCATAACGTGTAAAATAAGAGAAGTCACCGCTTGGGTTTTGCCTATGAGTTCCAGAAGTTACCCACAATCTTGCATAGCCGTTCTGCTGTGCTGTTTTGCTCACAAAAGAAACAAAAAAAAAAATATATCTCTCAGCCCATACGTATTGCTCTTGTAGTTGTAGGAAGAAGGTGAGAAAGTTTTGGTCCTCCCAGCCCATGTACGTGCAGCCTTGATAGTTATAGGAAGGAGAAAAAGTTTAATAGCTCAAAGCTTTGGTGCTTTGATTTGGGGAGTGCTAGGTATAATTCCTTATCCCTAGTCTATGTCAATTCTTGATACTAGAATTTAATTTATGTAGTTATAATGTCAAGTGTGATTATAATATTTTAGATATGTCGTTATAATGCCCGAGTTGCATTATAATATTTTAGGAATATGTCGTTATGCTAAACTTTTAGACAGAGTTTAGGGAAAATAAATAAGTGGTCTAGATATTGGTTTTAAAGATAATTTTAGACTAATACATTGTCGCGCGTGGATGTGATTAATTGCAGTGAATTTTATAAACGACAAGAGGAAATTTTTAGCGGACTACGAGAGTGAGTATAATTACTCACTGAGAAAAGATACTATTTTTATGCTTTCAAAGATATTATATTCGAGCCAATTGTATGTTATGTTAGTGTTTTTATATGATGATATTTTGATGCTTTGAATATGTTTAAAAATGTTTGATGGAATCTGATTATGAAATGATGTTAAAGATTTCATGATTATGAAAGAAAGAAAAAGAGATGTTTATTGCATGAGAAAGTGAAATGTTTTCGAAGGAGTGTAATGCTCCGATGATAGTAAAATGATATGTTTTCGAAGGGGTGATTAGCCCTGATAATAGTAAAGTAAAATGTTTTCGAAGGAGTGTAATGCTCCGATGATAGTAAAGTGAAATGTTTTCGAAGGAGTGTAATGCTCCGATGATAGTAAAGTGATATGTTTTTTAAGGTGATATGCCCTTATAAAAGTGACAGGGGATATGCCTCATAAAAATGAAAGAGGATATGCTCTTACGAAAATGAAAGGGATATGCCCTTATGAAAATGAAAGGGGATATGTCCTTAAGAAAAGAAAGGGATATGCCCTTATGAAAGTTACAGGGGATATGCCCCTGATGAAAGTGAAAAAGGGGATATGCCCTTACGAAAATGAAAAGGGGATATGCCGTTACGAAAATGAAAAGGGGATATGCCCTTATGAAAATGAAAAGAGGATATGCTCTTATGAAAATGAAAGGGGATATGCCCTTATGAAAGCAAAAAGGGGGTCCATGCCCTTAAGAAAGTTTAAAGTTATATTATGAAATGTATGACTGTGGAAGCATGCATGACAAGTTTATGATTTTGAGAAATGTATATGTATTATGTTTTATGGAATTTCATGCTAGATGTATTGGTATGCATAAGAGTCTCAATGGACAAGAACTTATGTATATGTCTACACTTAGTTGCATATGATGATTTTATGAGTATGACTTAATTGTGCCAAAAGTGTTATGTTTCAAATGATTTCTTAACTATGGTGTTTACTTCATCAGCTACGCCATGCTTTATTGAAAAATATTTTATAAACCCAATGTAGCTGTTATTGTAAACTAAGTAGAAAACAAAAGATTGGCTCATTGTGAAAACTTAGTGATTTCTTATACCGCTGAGACCGTGGACTCATATATCCGCCTGGGCGAATGTGATTAACTCCATGATCGCCTCAGATGATGTTGTTGATACAGATACTGAAAATCTTGATGAAGATCCAATGGCTGCGTATTTAGGTTATGATTGATGGCGGTGTACGCCGGATGCATTTTGTATAGACTATGGTAGTCTAGCTTTTGTTTCACATCGTGATGTTATATGTGTAAAACTGATCGATGTATTTTGGCTATGCCGTATGTGGCATTTTTTGATAGCCTTCTGTTAATGTACTTAGAATCTAAAATCTGTTATATAT
>FXXK01000299.1:39871-51096 GCA_900184695.1 Betula pendula
GATATATATATAAACTATGCTTGCAGTGATTTTTAGTTGATGTTATTTTCCGAATATCTATTTGAAAAGAAAATGAAGTTAACTCAACCGTTTTATGGTTGAGAGTTTTCTTACTGAGCATTTCTCGCTCACCCTTTACTTTGTTTTGTTTTCAGGTTATGAGCAAATGAGTCTAGGAGGTCGGAATGGGGGCGGGGCATTCTAGGACTCCATGCATTATGTTATTAATAATCTGCTCATAATAAGTGTTTTAACACAGTTTTCGTAGCTATGAATTTTTTATAAGGAACAATGTATTCTTTCGACTTATCGTTTCCGCGATTTTTAGAGATTCATATTTTACATAACTATTAATTCATTTTGTTAATGCATTACTCATTCCATTTAGTTATCGCTTTGGTAGACCTTATTAATCTTTGCGCATCTGCGATGGTAAGTTGACAAACCTAACCCTCCCCGGGTTAGGGGTGTTACATAGGTAGTTGGGGTTCTTTCAGCACGTTGCATTTCATAGCATGGTCCCCATTTCAGAGCATAGCTTGGCAGCATTTACTTCACGAAATCCATCTAACTTTCCCTTCCTATCTTGTACCGTTCCAACTTTTCGCACTTCAAAGAACCTCTCACTATAGAGCCCGCCGCCAATTCAAAAAAGGCTGGTGTCTGATGCAGTAAGGCTTCTTTCAGCACATTGCATTTCATATAGATATATAGCATGGTCCCCATTTCAGAGCATGGCTTGGCAGTTGGCAGCATATACTCCACGAAATCCATCTAACATTTCCCTCCTAGTACCCTTTCAACTTTGCGCACTTCACACCTCTCACTATAAATTAGGCGCAGCTGCCATTTCTGAATCCCAAGTCAGCGAGAGGAAAAGGGAATTTTGCACAAACACTCACAGAGAGAATTAATGTGGCCGTTTCACAGAAAAGGGCCATCAGGGTTTTCGTCTTCCGCCACAGCAGAGGAAGTTACTCAAGGGATTGATGGGACGGGTCTCACTGCCATTGTTACAGGTCCATCCATCGATCGCTTATTTTTTCTTTTTTCATTTCTCCGTGAAGTGTTAGCTTCTTAACTTATTATTTGCAAATCTATTTTTCAAAGACGTCATTTGCTAGCTACATTAATCAATTACTGGCTTGCTTGTTGCTTGTGGACACTCTGATTGCAGGAGCATCTAGTGGTATTGGCACTGAAACTACACGAGTTCTTGCATTGCGTGGTGTCCACGTAGTTATGGGGGTCAGGAATATTGCTGCTGCTGAAGATGTCAAAAAAGCAATAGTTAAGGAAATCCCCGGTGCTAAAGTTGATGCCATGGAGTTAGATCTTAGCTCAATGGCATCCGTAAGGAAATTTGCATCAGATTTCAATTCCACCGGTCATCCACTGAACATCCTAATGTAAGATAATTAATTAAGGGTGCAAGCTAGCTGTAATGCATGGTAGCTGTGTTCTTCCGTGCACATATAGCTATTTGTGCATTTCTGTCTCTTAAGCCTCCTTAGTTCAAGATATTAAACAAGAAGGAGTGACTGTCTTCTTTGTTTCAAGTAACAATGCAGGAGTTTTGGCAACTCCATTCACGCTCTCCGAAGATAACATAGAACTACAGTTCGCAACAAATCACATAGGTGTGTTGCATTTATTTAAAGAAATATTTGTTGTTAAAGTACTGATGTTCTATACCAGTGTTTAAAATTCACCTCAATGACCTTTTTTCTTTTTTCTTTTTTTGTGTGTGTGTGTGTGCGTGCGTGTGTGATTCTGTGTACGTGTAAAATCCCTTTGGTGGACTATGTTGTTTCAACTTTTGAAGCTAGCTTTGAGATATATATATACTAGTCTTTGCATGGTAGTTCTTCAAGTTTGCGGACTGAATTAGAATAAAAAACCATCGAACAACCAAGATAATTGTTGCTAGATGCCTCTAGCAGGGGTGGCTCAACCCTTAGGCGGATTAGGCGGCCGCCTAAGGCCCCCAATTAATAAATATTAATGAAGTTTTTTTTAAAAAAAAAAAAAATTAAGCCTTAATTATAATAAATATTATTTAATTAAGGCCCCCAATTTAATAAAATATTAATAAAGACTTATTACATAAAAAAAAATATTTTTGGTCCTAATTATATTCAATATTATTTAATTAAGGCTTGCAATTAATAAATATTGATAAAGTCTTATTCCATTAAAATAAAATAAAATTAAGGCCTACTATAGTCAATATTCTTTAATTAAAACCCAAAATTATGGTAAAATGTAAATAAGTAATTAATAGTGGCTTTTGTCCACACGTAATTAATTAATAATTATGATAAATAAATAATTATAGTCAATATTCTCTAATTAAGGCCCCAAATTATTATTGGAGCCCAACGTTCACAATAAAATGGGAAGAAACAAAAATTAAATGTTAAAAATATGAAAAAGTTTCTAAATATTTTATTCAATTACGAACTTCTCTCTTTATAAGTTTTAAAAAATTACAATCACTAGACGATGATAGTTTGCAAAAAAAAAGATCTTAATCTTGAAGGTTTTCTAAAACATGATATCTATTATGATATTAATGGTTTAGATTTAGTTTTTTTTAAAAAAAATTTACAAATAGAAGAAAGTGCTCAAATTGACACATTAAATTATATAAAAAGACTTAATTCTTTTCTTAATGCATGTATCACTTATAAAATTCTATGGATAATACTTATTACAGTTGTTTCTGCAGAACAGAAGTTTTTCAAAATTAAAATTGATAAATCCTACCCTAAAACAAAACAATGTTACAAGAAAATTAAATAGATTAACCATTCAGTATCAATTGAAAAGGAAATGGTTAGAAAAAACATGAATATAAAATTTGAATACATAATTTTGCATCACAAAAATCAAAAATTTAATTAATATTTATTTTTAAAATAAAAATAAAAAAAACTCCATTCAAACTTTCCTTTTAGCCCTAAAAATGTATTGAGCCGGCCCTGCCTCTAGACAGTTTCAAAACTTCAAGATGACTCCGTTTCCCCGTCACTTTCCATCTGTTGCTGCACGTAGAATTGGCGGACAGTCCATACATAAACACTAATAGTCATGTACCGAGGTCGTTATAGATGCTAAATTGAATTGAAATATGTGGACTGACTAAATCCTCTCCTTCTTTTTCTTGTTTTTTTTTTTTTTTTTTTTGGCACTTACAGGTCATTTTCTTTTGACAAATCTTTTGTTGGACACTATGAAAAGAAACAGCAGCGTGAAAGCAGCAAGAAGGAAGAATTGTTTAATGTTTCGTCTAGTTCTCACGGGTCCTCATATCGTGGAAGGAATCCGTTTTGATCAAATAAATGATAAATCTAGTTGTGCCATCTAACCATCAATTAACTTCAATGTCGTTCAATTCTGCTCTTGAGATAGAATTCCATGTTCATCAGCATTCACGCAATTTGCAGTGTTGGTGTAACTAATTTAATTTGGTTTAACTTAATCTTTTTCAATTTTTCACAAAAGTCAACAATCTTCAACATTCAAATTTTTCAACTCAACTCAAATTTATTCCAACAACTCAAAAATAATATAAAAATTATATAAAAATTATTTTTTTTTTAAAAAAAAAAAAAACTGAAAAAGGGGAAAAAATTTGAGGGGTGGCTGGACCACCCCTGGGGTGGTTCGGCCACCGCCGAGGCGTGGTCGGCAACTCCCGGCGGTGGTCCGGAAACCTCCGGCGGTGGTGCCGGCCAACTCCGGCGGTGTCCGGCCACCCTAGGTGGTTCCAGCCTTTTTAAAAAAAATATAATATATATTTTTTATAATTAAATAATATTTATTATTTTTTCAAATATAATCACTTACTCAAATATTTTTTCTAAACTATCCAACATAATTTCAAAACTCATTTTTTCTCGATATCTGTGAAGTCAAATAGAATCAAATAAAATCAAATTAAATTTGACACCCAAAACGAGCTTC
The DNA here is from genome assembly GCA_900184695.1 of Betula pendula. Lineage (NCBI taxonomy): Eukaryota > Viridiplantae > Streptophyta > Magnoliopsida > Fagales > Betulaceae > Betula > Betula pendula. The sequence continues at coordinate 43,841 of FXXK01000299.1, forward strand.
TTAGGCTCGTTTGGGTGTCAATTTTATTTAATTTTATTGATTCTATGTTGACTTCACAGATATCAGAAAAAATAATTTTGGAATTATATTAGAGGTTTAGAAAAAAATATTTGAGTAGGTGATATATATTGAAAAAAATATAATAAAAAATATAAAATATTATATTTAATTATTAAAATATAATTTTAAAAAAAAAAAAAAAAAGCTGGGGGTGGTGGTCGAACCACCCTCAAATTTTTTTCCTTTTTCAGTTTTTTTTTTTCAAAAATAAAAAATAATTTTATATAATTTTTATATTATTTTTGAGTTGTTGAATTAAATTTGAGTTAAGTTGAAAAAATTTGAGTTGTTGAAAATTGTTGACTTTTTAAAAAAATTGAGAAGAATTGAGTTAAACAAAAAAAAACTGGACAAAAATTACATGCTTCTCCCCGGTCTTGGGGCAGTTGCTCTTGGCTAGCTGTTTATATCTTCCAAAGGAATTCCCTAGGGGAAACCAAAGCCTTTTATAGCACACTCGAAGTCGCATCCCGTAAAGCATATTGTAAGAGACGTCCACGTGAGCAGAACGGCACTATTGCACCACACCATGTTATATTTTCAATGGATTGTTATTACATGTTATACATATACCTCATTTGATATTATAGCATAAAGATCATTGCCTAGACTTGGTTCCCCCAAAGTGGAGCCCTAAGGGGAGATTTGAATATGATCTTGTTAGAGAAATTTAGTTGGGCAAAAATCTTGAAAGAACATTTGAAAAACTAAGGCTTTTTCAAGAGTAATGTTTTTTGTGTGAACGACAGCATTATGAAAGATTTTGAAGTTGAATACCTTGAGAAATAGGCACGTCATAATGGTGGATTGATATTGCATATATATGAGGAGCGGGAAGTCCATGGATTACCTTCAATCTCCCCCACTATGAAGTGGCTAGAGGTTTGTGGGTTTTGATCTTTATGGCTATTTGGTGTAAAGTGGGTTATGCTTAGAAGGGTAATGGAGTTGTTGGTTAGCTAGAAAGATCAATTAGAAAACCGTTGCAGGTTAGAAACTTGGAGGATGGCTCTTGAATGTTTATTGGGTGCATTTAAATATAGCAGAATGCGAGGAACTTTGAAAATTGTGAAAGATCAGTGTTAGATTTAAAAGTCATTATGTTTAAATCTCTTTATGCTATGATGACAGTGTACAATAGCCTTTGCTTTTTTAGCTTTGCTGACTTTCTAGACTTGAGTTTAATTTAGATGTCAGACAATAACACCTCTTTGATACTGCATGTAGTCTGCTTGACAAAATAGATCACATATATATCATCACGTCAATTATGACACTACCCTAGAAGTTGCTTGGTATACTTACGTGTTGTGTTTTATTTAGATGGTATACATTGACAAGAGAAGTTTGCATACATTTGATTGTGTTTTGATTTGCTCATATATTTACAGGTATAACAGTTGGACTGCATATAGCCAAACAAAGCTTGCCAATGTTTTGCATGCCAACGAGCTTGCAAGACGTTTGAAGGTATGTAAACTTTTCTATGATAGAAGTCAAATAGATACTCACAGTGAAAAGGTAGATGAATGGCACTTTTGAAACATTTTGCAATTTTTAAGACAACCGTAGCTCGACATTATTGTGTGCTACGATGCTTATGATTTTTAGCTCAATATATATATACTGAGCAACTCATATGCCTCTTACGTGCAAAATTTCTTCTCCATTATATCAAAAGTTGATTTTCAAGGATCGCATATTTTTATTAATTAAACATCTTAAGTTAATTCTGAAATCCTGAAACTCATCTTTTATTTCTTTTGTATTTGATTTATATTCCAGCTTTAGTGTATTATCTCTGCAATTCTGTTTTCTTGATAAGGTAAACTGACTCTCTTGGTATATATAAGGATCAAATATATTATTGTATAACCCAGTGGGGTTATCTGTTCCTGCTTTAAAGTGTTGAAATGGCAACTGAAAAGGTCAGAGGCTCTTAACTCTTAGAATATACAGAAAATATATTATATTTTTCGTATATTCTATATTTGGTTGATATCGTAATATTCTCTATTTAAGGTTACCATTCTTATATTTACTCTATACCCTATAAATAAAGACATTTGTATTGTAAACAAATCAAGTTAATGAGTACAATGTAGCTCTAAGAACCTTTTAAAGTGGTGAACATAAGTGTCATGTAGTTATGACACCTTCAACTTAAACATTTCATCTAGAAGGGAGCCCTTTGAATGGAGCAGTTGGAGAATGGCCTTACTTTTGTTAATACAGGAGCCTTACCCCATGGTTTGAGATTTATGTTGGTAAATTTTGCTATGTTCTCTTGGTGATAATCCATGTGGATCCCGTTGTCCCCTATATCTTGTATGCTGTATAAAAATTCTTGTTAATTTATATGGAATTAATTCAAAACCATCTATGACAAACAGATTATCCTGCCTAGAATTAATTTAGAGTGCTTTTTTTACCCCATGTTTGTCTTATGTCTTCTAATTAAGCATATAAATTTTACACCAGACCTTTTGATTTCACCCCACCGTTAGCATTTAGGGTTAAATCAAACGGTAGCATGTGAAATGTCTTTTATATCGTTGTAAAATTCATAAAAATACAAATTTACCTTTAATAATAAAAAAATAAAATAAAAAATAAAGATAAAAAAAAAACCCCTAAATGTTCATATGACTGTGGGTTTGCATTAGGAGTTTTGAGTTTTTTTTTTTTTGTTTAAATGGCAGTATTTTGTAGATTTAACAGTAGTTTGAAATTAAAAGGGAAAAATTCTTGGGATACCGACATTATAAAAATTAAAGTTCAATATTATGATTGCAAAAATACCAATATTTCCGTTTAGGGTAAGTGAAGTTTCTTCTAAATTTTATACAAGTCATTTATTTAGTACGTAACTTAACATTACCATATTTACCAGAAATATAAAGTCTCAACAGTACCATGGTTTCATTCTTTATTAGTTAATTGATTAACCATATGCGTTTGAAGGGAAAGACACCGGTGAACTATTGGGGAAAAGAAGGCGAGGTGATAGATTATGTCGACCCCATTGTCCCTTTTATCTTGCTTGCAGTGTAAAAACCTCCTCTACATGAAATGCAAGCCTTTGTTGACTAACTCTGGCCTATAATGAATTTAATGTGCTCTTTTATCCAATGTTTGTCTCCTTACTTCTAACCGTATTTATATTTTTACAAGCCCTTTATTTAGTTATTAACTTTACAGTATCATGTTCCATTCTCCTTTGGTTAAGGTAGCCACAATTCTTTGAAGGGAACGACCATAAATAAAGGCGAAACCAGAACTTTTAGTTTCGGAGGACGAAAGTTGAAAAAAAAAAATTGGAAGGAAGGAAATTAATTTTTAAAGGTCTACTTTATAAAAAATTATGTTTTTAATAAAGAGATCTTTTTTAAATTTTTGGGGGAGCTACCTTTTAGCTATAAGGTGGTTCCACCCTTACCATAAACTATAAACGAAATTTTAAAAAGCTTTTGGAATATCTAGACTATATTGTTGTGAAATATTACCAATGAGCTAGAAATATAATTTATGTTGCGAGATTTCTTGTAGATTTTTAATTGAGAAAAATACATTTAACCCCCTCGAGAAGTTAGACAGCTTTTTCACTACTGCCTCCAATGTATAAAATTTGATAATGTACTCCAACAAAGTTGGCAAAATTCGCAATATGACCCATCCGTTAACCATTTCCTTCTTCTTTGACGGAAAATGGCTTACGTGTGCCGCACATGAGTTTTTAGGAGCAAATATCCTCAAATTACCCTCGACTTGACTTGTGATTTCTCAAAATGTTTTTTAAAAAAAAAAAAAAAAAAAAAAAAAAAATCGCCCCCTACCATTGGCCAAATGTTGAAACTTCAGATTTTCAATTTATGGTATGAGATTTCTTTTAGATTTTTTATTTGTTCAAATTTTATCTGCTCTTGCAATTTAGACTTGAACCTGCAACTCACCGTTAGCAAGTATATATATATAGATCACGTACACCAGTGCTTCAATGATATTCATACTCTTACCCTGTCCTATTCAAATACATGCAGTTCCCTTAAAAAAAAAAAATGTCATTGACAGGGAGTCCTTTCTGCCCTTTCTGATCAACTGTTGACGGTATCAACTTAATTTATAACATATATATACATATAAACTCATCACTCTGTACGTGTATATGAAGGTAGTCATGTTAAAGTGGAATCCATAATATTGGTGATTAATGTTTCTTGAACAGGAAGATGGGGCGAATATAACGGCAAATTCACTTCATCCAGGAGTAATCGTCACCAATATCTTTCGTCATGACAACATTCTGAACAGTATGCTCTTTATTAAATCTCGTTATAAACATGCATTTTTAGGTGTTATTGGGCTGAAGCCTGAAGGTAGGTTAATGAACAAATGAACTTACGTAGTGAAACTGTAAATTTCAATGAGTTTCATAGTTTATTTCAATCCTATGGATATCTAAGTCTTCGGTAAAACATGGCCATACATGTAAAAACACCTTGGTATAATTTCAGAAATTTATGCAGCAATTCCTCCATGTTTTTGAAACCGCTATTACTGGAGATGTTTTTGTTGTTGAGGGTCAATTATTGACTCCCACTGATGCTTTTGATGCAAATTAATATCGGGGATTTATAGCTATCTTTATTTTGCAGGTGTATTTCATATGCTTGGCAGATGTATGAGGTTTAAAAATGTTCAGCAGGTAAGCAGTATTTTAATTAGACCTGTTAGCTTAATCAACTATATAAGGCGAATAAATCTTGTATACATCATGCAGAAACCATGATAATGTTTGCTTCATTTAAGTGTGCAAGTAGGCTATAAATATTTAACCATATTGTTGTCCTCAAGGGGTGTATACGAGCCAAGTTTCAGCGATTAGTGCTTGCTCGAGTTCGGCTCGTCTAAAATTTTCTCGATCTTAAGCTCGAACTTGTGACGAGCCCTATTTTTGGGTCGATCTCAGCTCGTAAAGGGGTGCACCCTATGTGAGCTCGAGCTCGAGTTCGATCATATTGGTCGAACTCGAGCTCGAGTAAGCTGAAAATGCTTGGACGTTTTCAGTGCCGCCCTCTCGACGCCTAAAATCTCTCTCTCCAATACTTTAAGCTCAACGCTGGAACATTCCCAGGCTGAAGACGTGGCCACGGAACGACTGAGAAAAGAAAATGAAAAGAAGAAAGCCCAAGAAAAAGAAAAATGAAGAAGAAGTGAAAAACATTCTTAACTCTTGAATGAATGAGAAAATAAAATTACATGTACCATACCTTTCACACAGGGGCGGAGCCAACAGAGGTCGAAAGTTTCCCTCGTTGCCCCAGTTGCCCATCCTCACTCACTCACTCACTCACTCAAGGGCATCAACATTATCGGAGATCTCGAACTCGACCGCCTGAACACTCTAGCGCTGAATATCTCTAGCTCGCTCAAATGGAAAGTTTGCTGAGAGCAAACTAAATAGATTTCGGGACCTCCCTCAGACTTGGTCTATTAAACTCGACAAAGGCGCTTGATTTCGTTCACCAGATGCGTACTCTGTGACTCTGTGTTTGTTGCCTTCTTTCACTCTGTTTGAGTTTTTTTTTTTTTTACTCTGTTTGAGTCTTCGAACGCAATTTCAAGCTTCTGTTTTTGTTGATCTCTAGCTCTCTCTTTCTTCCTTTACCTTTGTAAACCATAAAAGTTAAGGGAGGAACAAACAAATGGCTCAAGATGACAAAGCACAGATATCACAGAAGTTATGGGGACTCGCACACCATCTTTCACTCAAAAACTTCTGGCGCTTGTTCACATTCAGAGCCTTGGCGTTTGTGAGTTCACTCAAAAACTCACAGAAGATTTGTGTATTTCTTTTTCTTTTTCTTTTTCTTTTTTAAAAGCAATCTTCAATTTTTTCTTAGAAGGCATGGCGGATAAATTTCAACCACAAACGTCCAATCAGTTCCGCTGGTTTCTTTTTCCAATACTAGTGCTAATTCTTTTTTAAAAAAAATACTAGCGCTAATAAATTTATTATAATAAATAACATAGTTATTAATTGCGTGTTTCAAGAAAACGCTTTTTGCGTGTTTAGGTTTTCAAATCTCATATCTTTTGATTTTTTTTTTAAGTTACACGTAAATCATTAGTTCAGATGTTCAATAATTTTTGAAAAATTTAGGGAACAAAATTATTTTTTACTTCTCTATAAAAAAAACACTCCACAACAAATTTTCTTATCTTTCCATATATTAATTAAATACTATTTCTTTACTTTTCTTTAATTATTTTTTCTCATTTTTTCCTTTTTGTCAATTTCCCTTTTTTTTCTCAATCATATCAAAAAATGATTATTATAATTGATTGGGAAGCTACAGTGTTACCCAATGCATTGGGTAGAACTATAGCTTCTCAATGATATAGAGAAAATAATCTACCCTATAGGGCATCTGCTGCAGAGGTCTTTTTATAAATTATTTTTTAGATATTTCTTATATTTAGAAAAGGAAACAATATATAGAACATCTGACACTAATGCTCTTATACTTACTCCATGTTTTAATACAACACATTTTGGTGCTTTTTTTTTATTATTTTTTTTTAAAGTCACGTTTTGATGCTTAGTTCAACTAAGTTAGTTGTCATTGTTTATCATGTTATTTACTTAAGTTTTAAATTAAATCCACATTTCATAATTAGTTTTGATATAATTGGACAGTTTGATTTCGATCATATCACTATAAATTTTGAATTGATTGAGATTTATGAATTAAGCTATATATTATAAATTATACTTAAATAATAATAATAATAAGCTATAAATAATGAATTAAGCGATAAATATTAACCAAAATTATGTGCTTGTGTGAAATGTGAACTATTAATTAAGCTATAAATATAAATATGATTATGTAATTATACTTATAACTTAATTGTTCAATACGGATCAGGATCCCTTATAATTTCTTTGAAAGTGTAAATTTTTAAATTACGTAAATTCAAACTATTTTTTACATCGAACGACTTGAAAAATGTTATCTATTAAAAATGTGACATGTTATTAACGAGAATTTGATATATTTTCGTAATGTTCTTGTGATTTATGTCGTAGAAAAGCTTTGAATTAAAAAAATGTATTTTGCTTTACTAAAGAAGAAACATCTCTTCAAAAGTGAAGAAAAAGTCTTTTGAAATACATTTTTTTTTACTGCTTT
>FXXK01000299.1:54780-88687 GCA_900184695.1 Betula pendula
ATACTTATGAATTATGGTAATTATGACTCAATGCGGGCGGGGAGCCCGGGGGTGATGATTATACTTATCATTATATTGAATCTCATAAGTCATATAATATGATATGATCATAATTTAAAAAATATTTATTTACAAATTAAGCTATAAGTATAAATTATAAGCCACATAATGTCATATAAGTATACGAATTCATATTAATACAATCATTAAGTATGATTTAAGATTCTAAGTACGAACAATTCTTAATCATACTTAGATATAATGATTATATATATAGATTAAATATATAATAATAATGTGTCATATAATTCAAACTTAAGTGATTAGGATTAGAATCAACAATGTTTAATTATGATCACAAATTAAGTATTATCATTAGAATTTGGATCATATGATTATATTAAATATATCTATTCTCATTATAAATTTAGATCACATGATTATATAATCTAACATTCTATATAATAATTAGATCATTTGATCTTTTTTTTTTTTATTTTTTTTTTTATTTTTTATTTTTATTTTTTTTTTACATGTCCGCATAAGAGGAGGAAAAGAGGGGGAGAAGATTCGAACTAGTAACATCCGCTTAATGAGGCGGTGGTCCCCAGGTGATTGAACTACCCCTGGGGACATATTGAATCATTCGATCTAAGTATTATCATTAGACTACATAAATATATATTAGAAAAATAAGCTATAAGTTGAGTTCACATAAGCTACATTATTATAAGTATGAGTTCACATAATTAAAATATAAGCTATGAGTATTAAACGGATTAGTATCCCTTACAATTTCTTTGAAAATGTAGATTCTCAAATTACTTAAATTCAAGCTATTTTTTACATCGAACAACTTGAAAAATGTACATATTAAAAATGTATGATATTTTGAAGCAGCAAAAAAAAAAAAAAAAATTTCAAAAGACTTTTCTCTCACTTTTGAAGAGATGTTTATTCTTTAGTAAAGTAAAATACATTTTTTAATTCAAAGCTTTTCTATGACATAAATCACAATAATATTATTGAAATATATCAAATTCTCGTTAGTAACATGTCACATTTTTAATAGATAACTTTTTCAAGTTGTTCGATGTTAAAAATAGTTTGAATTTACGTAATTTAAAAATTTTACACTTTCAAAGAAATTGTAGGGATCCTGATCCGTATTGAACAATTAAGTTATAAATATAATTACATAATCATATTATATTTATAGCTTAATAATAGTTCACATTTTCACACAAGCACATAATTTGGTTAATATTTATCGCTAAATTCATTATTTATAGTTATTATTATTATTATTTAAGGATAATTATTAATATATAGCTTAATTCATAAATCTCAATCAATTCAAAATTTATAGTGATATGATCGAAATCAAACTGTCCAATTATATCAAAACTAATTATGAAATGTGGATTTAATTAAAACTTAAGTAAATAACATGATAAACAATGACAACTAACTTAGTTGAACTAAGCATCAAAAACGTGACTTTAAAAAAAAATAATAAAAAAAAAGCACCAAAATGTGTTGTATTAAAACATGGAGTATAAGTATAAGACGATTAGTGTCAGATGTTCGTATGATTATTGGCTATCTCTCTCTTTTTCTAATGATAATACTTAAATAATATGATCTTAAATCTTGAATCATATGATCTAAAGATTTCTAAATATATAATGATAATAGTTAGTTACTTAATTATTTTATTAGTATAAATTTGCATACTTATGTGATTATAATTTATACTTTATAACTTAATTTGTAATTATATATATATATCGGAATTAAAAAACTTATCATATGACTTGTGAAATTTTTCTAATTTCTAAGTATTTAATAATAATACTTAGATCATATACTATGATCATATTCATATGATATAAATTATAATGATTATATGATCATATGACATAATGTTAAATTATTATATGATTATATAGTCTTATTATATTATATGAATAATATAATTAAGTATTTAGATTGTCATTAGAGCATATGAATTATATGATTAAGTATTGATATTATTCATTTGTACTATTCAATATACATATAACCAATTAATTATTGGTACTTAATATATTTTGACTATTGATACTTAATAAATAATATACAATATAACATATTTTTATTAACATATATACATATATATTAATATATGTATATATTAATAAATATATACGAGTCGAGCCCAAACGAACGAGTTGAGCTTTATACGAGCTTGTTCACGAACATTAACCGAATCGAGCCGAGTTTATACGAGTTTGTATCGTTTAATAATTGAGCCTTGTTTCGTGTTTACGACGGCTCATATAATAATCGATTCGAGTACGAGTCGAGCTTAGTCGAATCAATCCCGAGTAAGTTTATGAATAGTTCTGTTCGTTTACACCCTTAATTGCCTTAAAAGTAACTAAAATATTGAGGTTTGCTTTAATCTTGAACATTTACAGTATTTAATTTTGTCTATGCGCGCTGGATGCCAAAGTGGGGCACAGTAACTTACTGGAATATAAGCCTTCATTTGATCACACACATTCTTGTTTCTTATTTTTCATGTTTATGCATGGTTTCAATATTTATGATGACTGCAGGGAGCTGCTACAACATGCTATGTGGCACTGCATCCTCAAGTCAAGGGGGTGAGTGGTGAATTCTTCGCAGACAGTAACTTATCCAAGGCAGCCTCACATGGTACGGATATCGAGTTGGCAAAGAAACTCTGGGATTTCAGCATGAATCTGATCAAATGATGTACTAAAATAACTCCTCACAGATTCTCGTCGGAATTCCCAACAAACATATATATATAGTTAAATTACATAATGAAAACATACTTGTCATGGTCTCGCATCTTGACAGAATTCTATCAAATATATTCTTCTACTTTTTTTGATTTCAGAAGTGATTTCGGTCTGTTAATTAGGTTGATAGAAGAAAGAATTATAAGTCACTTTTTTTTTTTCTTTTTTTTGAATGATAATGCAGTTTCATAATAAAGTACTTTTCTCGAACATAGTAATGGTTAATGGCCATAATTGTACTGTATTATTTGGCTGATTATTGTGAATGGTACTTTTATTGCCTCCTGATTCTACATTTTTGGATTGGTGATAATTCAGGTAGAGGTGAAGTGATAGAAAATTGAACTATATATATATATATATATATATATATATATACTATATAGCTGTTTTTGACAGTCATTCTCCAATGCCTCTTCTACGAGAGAATGTTTCAATGCATTTTTTTTTTTTTTTTTTTGTCGTGCCTTGATGCTACTTAATTTTGAGATTGTATATAGGCACAATCGCTGAGAAAACGTTCGCTGTGCCTGGAATAATTCATGAATTCGTCTTATAAGACAAACTAATGGAATATAAATGTCCTAAAAAAATGATTAATCAGGTTTTAATCTGCATAATTCATCTGAAATCATCAGAAAATAAAAAGATAACATACCTCAGGTTTAACTACACAGGCTACAGCCATGGCATCTTCTGACATTTGAAAAGGACACTGCAAATAACTTATTAAGAGTTTTGAATCAATGAACTTTTTGCACCTCCAGTATCAAAAACAAAGGAAGTCGCAGAGCAAATTAAAGATTCCCCTTATTCAAAATCTTTACTTTGTAAACTCTTTATCAGTGCCTTCCAAAATGATCATTGAATGTTGAATCTCAATAACAAGTGCACAAGCATTCTTATCCGGAGATTCCTTTTCTTTTATGCTCCTCTGCCAACCTTTGAATCGTTGATCCTGGGGATTGCAAAACACACAATTCAAAGAGGAAAAAAAAGGAAAAATAAAAAAGAAGAGTCAAGAGAGACAGAAATAGTCACAAGGGCTAAAAATGGGGTCATGCCCAAGTGACCCCTTCCTTGTTCGGGTGGGCCCTCTCACATACCCTCCCAAAAAATAGGCTTGTTTCAGCGCGTTGCATTTCATTCAGAGCATGGCTTGGCAGCATATGGTCCACGAAATCCATCGAACTTTTCCTTCCTAGCTAGAAGTACCGTTCCAACTTTGTGCACCTCACACCTCTCACTATAAAGTTGCCATTTCTGAATCCCAAGTCAGAGAGAGGATAAGGGAATTTTGCACAAACACACACACAGAATGTGGCCGTTTCATAGAAAGGGGCCATCAGGGTTTTCGTCTTCCTCCACAGCAGAGGAAGTTACTCAAGGGATTGATGGGACGGGTCTCACTGCCATTGTTACAGGTCCATCGTTTATTTTTTTTTCTTTTTTCATTTCTCCGTTAAGGTTGAATTACTTTTCCTTTAGATTTAAGTATGGCCGTTATAGTGGATATGATCCATTCTTCTTTTTTCAATATTGCTTATAAAAAAGAAAAAAAAAGTATGGCCGTTATTTGTTTTTGGAATAGTAAACTGTTAGGAACGTAGATTTTTATTTCCTTAATAAATATCAGTATATTTTGATTTTATTTATCTAATAGGCTGAACTTTAAACTTTAAATTTTCTTACCTAAATAAGTCCTATTTTATTCTACAAATTCAGTGTAAATGTTGTATGGCAATTAAGTGAAGAATAAACATAATTTTGCCTAAGGAAGTGGAGGTCTCAAAGTGATCAATTAGAAACTCGATTCCTTCTAAGCAATCGATTTATCCCTTTTTTTATTCTACTTTTTTTTTTTTTTTCAATCGATAGAAACCCCTGGGTTCTTATCTGTGGGATGCATTAGCGGCACCGTGCCAGGGTGATTCGGCCGTTGGGTGCTGGTCGCTGGCGTGGAGGTGTGCTGCGTGTGGTGATCAGCGTCTACAGTTGTTTTTCGGTGTTGTTCCGGTGGTCGAATGGTGCGGTGTGCAATGCTCTTCACGTGGGTGTTGGTGACATGCTGAACGGCGTTTTCGTCTCCGGTGGTGGGATGCGGTGGCGTGGTAGTGTGCGGTGGTGACGTTGGGCTGTGGGCTGACGGGTAGTCGCCTGAAAGTGGTGCGGCGGTGGCTGTACGAAGAGGTGGGCTGTCGCGGTGGTAGTGCGTTGTGCGTGGTGGCACGAAAAGGTGACCGGTGAAGCAGCGGTCATGTGAGGGGGACTAAGTGCGGTGGAGCGGCATGCGTGGCGGCGTAAGGACGAGAGCAGTCCGTTGAAGCGGGAAGAAGACAAGGGCCGTTTGGCTACACTGATTTCTTATCCAAGTTGGTGGACTGTTTTGTTCTTATTTAGATTAAAGGTTGTTTGGCAATAGGAATAGGATATTCTTAATTTTGCTTTGTGGTGGTTATACTTGGGGCTGTTTGGCTACGGGATTAAGGCAGTTCTTACTCCGGTTTCCTGTAAATTAGGAGTAGCTTTTGTTTTGGTTAAAAAAAAAAAAAGAGGGGAGGGGGGAAGAATCCAAAAAAGAAACCAAAAAAAAAAAAAGAAGAAATGGCTTCACCGGAGTCACAATTTAGTTAGAAATTTATCGAGCAACTAAAGGAATGGATTGATGACTGCATCAAACGAGCCATTGACCGATCCTTAAAACGTCGAGGGATGGGAGTGAGTTTTGGAACAACCGGACATCGAGGAGATTAAGAATATAGAGTTCCACGTATAAAAGTGGATTTTCCACGTGGAGATGGGGAGATCCTTCTAGCTAAGTATTATGAGCAGAATATTATTTTCAATTTCACCGGACGCCAGAAATATAATAGGTAGAGAGATAATCTCAAAGGGAAGGCATTACAGTGGTTTGATTGGTTGGTAGCATGCCATGGAGAGTCAACCTAGAAGGATTTGTGGTAAGGCTCTTTGTTCGATTTGGTCCTTCAACATATGTAAATTGGGATGACGAGCAAGTAAAAGTTCGGCAAACATCAACAGTTGATGAATACATAAGTCGTTTTGGGTAGTTATTTGATCAAACTCATAATTGGTAAGAAGTACAGCTAATGGGAACATTCATTGAAGGACTTCAAGTAGAAGTCCGACGAGAAGTCAAGGCTCGACGGCCCAAACTATGATAGCTGCTATTGCACTTTTAAGGAGAGAGGAGGAAATATTTAGCGAGGAAAATTGTCAAATTATCAAGGTGGTAGATCAATCAACAACGGGAAAAAGACACTCATTTTCTATCCTAACTTGCAAAACTCCTGTCATGCAAGAAGAGTCTGTCATGACAAAGTTAAAAGTTTCAGAGTTGGTTTCATCCAAATTTTTAGATGTTTCCAATATTCATAATTGTTTTAGTACTCAGGAGATCATGAATCCCGTGATGGACAAGAATGATAAATATCATAAATTGCTAGTGAGTGAAGGGTACAAAATGAATAAAGAACTAGCTGAGATACCATATCTACAATCTGATGAAGAAGCAAGTTATGATCAGATTTGGCAAGGCTTTATTGGAAGGTAATTGATACAACAAAGTCCAGTGACTACAAAAAAGTGCTTGCTCCAAATTGTGAGGGTCCACTACAAGTCTCAAAAGAGTAATGTTGATTCAAAATTCTTCCATGGTTCTCCTGGTAAAACGAGAAATATTAAAAAAATGTCCTTTGGTTCCTCTTCTATTGTGCTTCATTCCTAAGACACTGCATTTAATAAAGATATGGTGGCCGTCATGGGATCAAGGACGAGATTGAAGACATGTTTCATTAATAATCAACTTTGAGGACACGGTTGTTTCTAAGGTTGAGGGAATATTAGGAACCCTTGTTTTTTATTTTCTTAATAAGCCGTATCAATATATTTTAATTTTATTTTCCTAATAGGCTATTTCCCTAATAAGCTAAACCATAGACTCTCTTACTTAAATAAGTCCTGCTTTATTTTATAAATTCAGTGTAGATGCCGTATGATAATTCAGTGAAAAATAAACATAATTTTGCCTAAGGAAATTGGAGGTTGATCCCCTCAAAGGGATCAATTGGAAGTTTGAAGCAATCGATTTATCCCCTTTTCCTTTTATTTTCTGATTTTCAATCGTTAGAAACCCTTAGGTTCCTATCAGAAACTAACAAAGACATGTTTCGTTGTGGTAAATGAGGATGATTATGAAGCCATGGCGAATCTATCTTTCTATTTCTCATTTTCTATTTCTCATAGCAGTCTGTCATTTTCCATAATTCTGAAGAAGGCAGACTTCTTGTTAACCAAGTCATTATATTGTTACACAGAAAGAAGAAACTATTGTGGAGATTCGTTCTGGATTTAGCCTTTGTTAAATGCCAATTGGAACCTTACTTATCTGTTTGTTCAGTTCGATCGTAATCTTGCGTGGATTTCAAAATTAAAAATATTAACTATTTAGATCAGTAGAATTGGAATATAGTTATGTGCTTCTTGACTTAATAGGAATTTTCTGTGAAATTTTGCTGGGGATTTCCATTAGCAATTGCACAAGAAACGTTTTAGCTTCTTAACACATTATTTGGGACATATATTTCAAAGACATTTGCTACATTCAATTACTGGTTTGCTTGTTGCTTGATTGCAGGAGCATCTAGTGGTATTGGCACTGAAACTACACGAGTTCTTGCATTGCGTGGTGCCCACGTAGTTATGGGGGTCAGGAATATTGCTGCTGGTGAAGATGTCAAAAAAGCAATAGTTAAAGAAATCCCCGGTGCTAAAGTTGATGCCATGGAGTTAGATCTTAGCTCAATGGCATCCGTAAGGAAATTTGCATCAGATTTCAATTCCTCCGGTCTTCCACTGAACATCCTAATGTAAGATAAGGGTGCAAGCTGTAATAGTAGCTGTTCTTCCACATTTAGTTTTCACTGGTCCATAGATGTGTCTTACTCTTGCACTAACTGAATTCTGTGCATTTCTGCCTCTTAAGCCTCCTTAGTTCAAGGTATTAAACAAGGAGTGACTGTCTTCTTTGTTTCAAGTAACAATGCAGGAGTTATGGCAACACCATTCATGCTCTCCAAAGATAACATAGAACTACAGTTCGCAACAAATCACTTAGGTGTGTTGCATTTATTTAAAGAAATTTTTCTTGTTAAACTGATGTTCTATACCAGTGTTTAAAATTCACTTCAATGACCTTTTCTTTGTGTGTGTTTCTGTGTGTCCTTTGGTAGACTATGGTGTTTCAACTTTTGAAGCTTTGAGATACTCTTTGGTAGTTCTTCAAGTTTGCGAGTTTAATTAGAATAATAAGCTATCGAGCAACCAAGATAATTGTTACTAGATCCTTGTAGAGAGTTTCAAAACTTCAAGATGGCTCCATTTTCCCCCGTCACTTTCCATCTGTTGCTGCACGTAGAATTGGGCGACAGTCCATACATAACAACATTATGTACTGTGTCTATAGATGCTAAATTGAATTATCTGGGACTGGACTAAATCCTCCCTTTTTTTGCGGTTCTTACAGGTCATTTTCTTCTGGCAAATCTTTTGTTGGACACTATGAAAAGAACAGCACGTAGAAGCAGCAAGGAAGGAAGGATTGTTAATGTTTCATCTGGGGCTCACCGGCTCTCATACCGTGAAGGAATTCGTTTTGATCAAATAAATGATAAATCTGGGTAGTGCCATCTAACCATAACCTAGAATGTCGTTCAATTCTGCTATTGAGATAGTATTCCATGTCCATCAGCAAATCAGCAACTTAGCATGCTCAATTATAATGTTCCTTTGAAAAAGTTACATGCTTGTCCCTGGTCTAGGGGCTGTTTCTTTTGGTTGCTTATATCTTTCAAAGATCTGGAACTCCCTATGTTAGTGGTTGTTGCTCACTGAGTAAGGCATCTTGTTAAGTTTTCAAGAGATTCTTCCTCATAATTTTCATTTTCTAGATACGGGATATATTTTCAATGGATTGCTATTACATGTTACACATCTACCTCATTTGATATTATAGCATAAAGGTCGTTGCCTAGAATTGGTTCCAGCAAAGTGCAGCCCTATGAGTTGGGCAAAAATCTTGGAGGAGCATTTGAAGAACTAAGAATTCTTCGAGAGTGGCGTTTTTCATATGGACGGCGACATAAGGGAAGATTTTGACATTAAATAACTTGAGAAAGAGGCATGTTATAGTGGTGGGTTGATGCTGCATGTATAAGAGAGCGAGGAGTTCATAGATCACCTTCTCTCCCCTATGAAGTAGCTAGAGATTTGTGGGTTTCGACTTTTTGGCATTTTGGTGTAGGACGGGGCATGCCTAGTAGGGTGGTGGAGTTGTTGATTAGCTGGAGAGGCTAATTGGAAAGTCGTTGTAGGTTAAAAGTTTGGAGGATAGCTCCTTTGTATTTAATGTGGTGCATTTGGAAATAGCTGAACGCAAAAAGCTTTGAAAACTATAAGAGATCGGTATTAGAGTTAAAAGCCATTATATGTTCAAATCTCTTTATGCTTGGATGGCAGTGTACAATAGCCCTCGTTTTTCTAGCTTTTCAAACTTTCTAAACTTGTGTTCTTATTTTTTTTTTCCCTAATTTGGGTTCCCTTCTATACTTCTTATATATTTGAGTTATGTCTCTTTGCGCTTTCTAATGAAATTGATTTACTTATATAAAAATAAAAATAAAAAACAAAACAAAACCTTAATTCTATTCCAACCTACCAACTAAACAGTTTATATAGAAAATGCAATGAGACAAATCATTATAACCCGTGGTATTATAAAAAACCATGGTAATCCAATGTGCTATATATCAAAAATAATGGTGCATGGTATTCCCATAGTATTCTTACAGATCCAACCCTTAACGATTATGTATGTATTGGTCGCTTTTAATAATTGAATGTGCACACTTGTGTTTGACAACTCGGAATTTTTACCATTATATCAGACAATAACCCCTCTTTGATACTATAGTCTGCTTGACAAAATAGATCACATATCATCATGTCAATTATGACACTACCCTAGAAGTTACTTGGTATACTTATATGTTGTGTTTTATTTAGATGGTTTACTTTGACAAGAGAATTTTGCATACTTTTGATTGTGTTTTGATTTGCTCATATACAGGTATACCAGTTGGGCTGCATATGGCCAATCAAAGCTTGCCAATGTTTTGCATGCCAACGAGCTTGCAAGACGTTTGAAGGTATGTGCACTTCTCTAGGATAGCAGTGAAATAGAAGATATACTCACAGTGTAAGAGTAGATGAATGGCACTTTTGAAAATTTTGCAATTTTCTAGACAATCATAGCTTGAGATTATTGTTTGCTGATGCTTATGATTTTTAGCTCAATACCGATCAACTCATATGCCTTATTTGCAAATTTTCTTCTCCATTATATCAAAGTTGATTTTCAAGGATCACATTTTTTTTTATTAAATATCTGAAGTTAATTCTGAAATTCTAAAACTCATTTTTTATTTCTTTTGTATTTGATATATATCTCAGCTTTAGTGTCTTATCTCTGCAATTCTGTTTTCTTGATAAAGCAAACTGACTCTCTTGGTGTAAGGATCAAATATATTATTGTATAACCCAAGGGGTTATCTGTTCCTGCTTTGAAGTGTTGGAATGGCAACTGAAAAGGTAACAGGCTTTTAACCATGTAGTTATGACACATTCAACCTAAACATTTCATCTAGAAGGGAGCCCTTTGAATGGAGCAGTTGGAGAATGGCCTTACTTTTGTTATCCCCTTCTTTTACAAATAAGAAGATAAAATTTCTGATGCGTCCGAGTGCAAGCTTGGACATGTGTGTATCCTTCACTAGGGACGATTTGTATATTTGTTTTTGTATGTGTCCGTAATCCTTCAAGAGGGATTAATACAGGAGCCTTACCCTATGGTTTGAGATTTTTGTTGGTTAATTTTACTATGTCAAGAGATTGGTGATAATCCATGTGGACCCCTTTGTCCCCTATATCTTGTCTGCTGTATAAAATGCTTGTTTATATGGAATACAAGCCTTCTATGACAAACAGATTATGTTGCCTACAATTAATTTATAGTGTTTCTTTTATCCAATGTTTGTCTTTTGTCTTCTAAGCATATAAATTTTAGGGAAAACCTCACTTACTACTATATGTATCAGTGTTTTTGCAATTATAACTTCGAACTTTATAACTTTTGCAATGTCGGTTTTCCATGTTTAAGCCCCTTTTAATTTCACCCCCACCGTTAGGGTTTGGAATTAAATCAAATGGTAAACATGTAAAATGTCCCTTATACCCTTGTAAACTTCATAAAAATACAAATTTGCCCTTCATTAAAAAAAAAAAAAAAAAACTGAAAATAAATGTTCTCATGGTCTGCATTAGGAGTTTTGAGTTTTTTTTATTTTTTTATTTTAAATGGTAGCATTTTGGAGATTTAACATAAAATTCTATCATATGGTTAAAATTAAAAGGGGACAATTTTTGGGATACCGACATTGCAAAAATTAAAGTTCAAGGTTTTGATTACAAAAGCATTGATACTTCCACCGGAGGTAAGTGAAGTTTTCACTAAATTTTATACAAGCCCTTTATTTAGTTACTTAACATTACCATGCTAGCCAAAAATAAAAAGTCTCAAACAACACCATGGTTTCATTCTTTATTAGTTCATTAACCATTAGCATTTGAAGGAAAAGACAATGGTGAACTGTTGGGAAAAAGAAGGCGAGGTGATAGATTATGTGGACCCCGTTGTGCCTTTTATTCCGCTTGCAGTAGAAAAACCTCCTCTGTATGAAATGCAAGCCTTTGTTGACTAACAAGCTCTTTGGCCTATAATGAATTTAATGTGCTCTTTTATCTGATGTTTGTCTCCTGACTTCCGAGCGTATTTATCTTTTTACAAGCACTTTATTTTGTTATTAACTTAACAGTATCATGTTCCATTCCCTGTTAGTTGACCACAAGTCTTTGAAGGGAACGACAATACACCATAAACTATAAACAAAATTTCAAAAAGCTTTTGGAATAACTGGACTCTATTGTTGTGAAATTTTACCAAACGAGAAATACAATTTCTGGTGTGAGATTTCTTAGATTTTTTATTTGTTGAAATTTTATCTGTTCCTGCAGTTTAGACTTGAACCTGCAACTCACTGTTAGCAAGTATAGATCACACCAGTGCTACAATGATATTCATACTCTCAATATTTTTCATCCTTGTCCAATTACCTGTCATATTCATATGCAGTTCCCTTTAAAAAAAAAAAAGTGCTTGACAGAGAGTCCTTTCTGCCCTTTCTTAACTGTTGACAGTAGCAACTTTACATATATTTTAGACATATACATATATGGGGTGGATATGAAGGTAGTCATGTTAAAGTGGAATCTATAATATTGGTGATTGTTTCTTGAACAGGAAGATGGGGTGGATATAACGGCAAATTCACTTCACCCAGGAGTAATCATCACCAATCTTTTTCGTCACAACAACATTGTGAACAGTATGCACTTTATTGAATCTCATTCTAAACATGCATTTTTTGGTGTTATTGGGCTGTGAAAAAATTCGTGGGCCTAACTCATCCCATAAAACCGGCTTAATAGGAGAGGAATTGTCCACTCTTATAAACATGCCCAAGGTCTTGTCCATAGGCGATGTGAGACTATTCCTTAACATCCTCCTTCACGTGCAGGCTAGTATTTTTTCTAATCTTTGTCATGGGATAAGTAGTGCAGGCTCATTCGTCCTTGTGTTAGGCTCTGATACCATGAAAAAATTCGTGGGTCTAATTCATCCCATAAAACCGGCTTAATAGGAGAGGATTGTCCACTCTTACAAACATGTCCAAGGTCTTGTCCACAGGCGATGTGGAACTATTCCTCAACAAGCTAAAGGTGGGCTAATGAACAAATGTAGGTTTAACAGTATATGGTGGAACTGTAAATTTCAATAAGTTTCATAGTTTATTTCAACCCTATGGATATCTAATACTTGGGTAAAACATGGCCATACATGTATAAACACCTTGGTAAAATTTCTGAAATTATGCAGCAGTTCCGCTATTACTGGAGATGTTTTTGTTGTTGAGGGTCAATTATTGACTCCCACTGATGTTTTGATGCAAAATATCGGGATTTATAGTTATCTTTATTTTGCAGGTCTTGTTCATAGGCTTGGTAGATATATGATGTTTAAAAATGTTCAGCAGGTAAGCAGTATTTTAATTAGACCTGTTAGCTTAATCAACTATATAAGGCGTATGAATCTTGTGTACATCATGCAGAAACCATGATAATGTTTGCTTCATATAAGTGTTCAAGTAGGCTATAAATATTTAACCATATTGTTGTCTCAAAAGTAACTAAAATATTGAGGTTTGCTTTAATCTTGAACATTTACAGTATTTAATTTTGTCTATGCCGGATGCCAAAGAAGAAAGGGTTCAGTGGGGCACAGTAACTTATTGGAATATAAGCCTTCATTTGATCACCCCAGATTCTTGCTTCTTATTTTTCATGTTTATGCATGGTTCAAAATTTATGATGACAGGGAGCTGCTACAACATGCTATGTGGCACTGCATCCTCAAGTCAAGGGGGTGAGTGGCGAATTCTTCTCGGACAGTAACCTATCCAAGACAGCCTCACATGGTACGGACATCGATTTGGCAAAGAAACTCTGGGATTTCAGCATGAATCTGATTAGATGATGTACTAAAATAACTCCTCACAGATTCTCGTCGGAATTCCCAACAAACATATATAGTTAAATTACATGCATAATGAAAGCACACTTGTCATGGTCTCGCATCTCGAGAGAATTCTACCAAATATATTCTTATACTCCTTGATTCCAGAAGTTATTCTGGTCTGTTAATTAGGTTGATAGAAGAAAAGTTAAAAGAGTCACTTTTTTATGATTATGCAGTTTCATAATAAAGTACTTTTCTCGAACATAGTAATGGTCATTGGCCA
This sequence comes from Betula pendula, assembly GCA_900184695.1. Lineage (NCBI taxonomy): Eukaryota > Viridiplantae > Streptophyta > Magnoliopsida > Fagales > Betulaceae > Betula > Betula pendula. Next base: position 68,588 of record FXXK01000299.1, read on the forward strand.
TAATTGTACTGTAATCAGGTAGAGACTTGTCATCCTCCTTTGAATGATTTTTTTTTTGGGTGCCTCTGCTAGTACTTGTTCAGGTAGAGACAACAATGTATAACTATACTGCAAGGGCAAAATCAGGAAAGAATGGTTGATTTTGTCGTTGCATAACAGTTATGTTGTTATCTATTGGCCTAACAAGTTGATTTCTTTAATACAGCCTTATAAAAATAATAATAAAAAGTTGATTTCTTTAATGCCGATCTCTTGATGGGAATGGATCATATTTTTGCTTCCGTTCTCTAGGCTATTGTATCTGTCAAATGTCGCTGCTAATTTGAGCACGGCTTCATTCTTCCTGTTTTGACATATAGTAGCTTCTTTTATCACATGCGTCGTACGTGAAAAGTCTCGAGTATTATACAATTGAAAAAAAAAAAAATTATTATTATTATAGTGGATTCGTGAGCTTTTTCGTCCGATTTTGTTCTTACTTCGAGAGGCATGTAAAAAAGAGAAATTATAAACAAACATTACATTGGTCAAAGTTCATCCTCAAGATAAATTCTATTACCCTTTTTCTATATAAAGGGTATGGCTTATTATCTACCGGTCCATTTTTTAGCCCATTTCCTACTAGTTCTTATTTCAAGCCGTGTATTTCTGTTTGTGCCTTTGTTGGAAAGCCCATCCCCTCTTGGTTTTTATTCCTTGTAACCCTTTTCCCCATGTTGAATAGAAGACCAAAAAAAGAAAAGAAAAAAGAAAGCAAGGTCTTATGCAATAATGAATGATTACAAATCTTAGTCCACAAAGCAAGCCCATGCATAAAATTGCACTGCCAGAAATTATAGGACCATAGAAGTAGATTTCTTCAATTTACTTTAGTGTTAATGTACATACAACAAATCAGGTAAACCCGTATACAATGACAGTTACAACTGAGCCGGCATAAACCATTGTAGGAAACAGAAATGCACAGGCTCGACAAATCCCTGACGGTTTGATTGACAAATTTTGAACCACCATTCAGTCTCCCATCTACTGTACAGCAGTCCCAGAAGCCTCCCCCCTCCCCCCCCCCAGAAAACAAAAAAGTCCCAAAGCTTTCTAGCACCCAGTCAATCTATTATTTCTTCTATATGATGATCTTGAAAAAATATACAGTTCTCACTGCCATGAATCTTTTTGTGCCGAAGGAACTAACACACATTGGATCACCAGAAGTCACACCCCAAGGAAAAATCTACCTTTTTTCATACCTCAGATCAGTCAAGCATTAGATGACAATAGAAGCACTCAACTTTCTATGAACAATGCCGCACCATATCATAAGAAGCTATTTATGACAAGTGACTTATTTGCCAGGAAGCAAGCTCCATATGTATCAATTGGTCTAGACGAACATCCACCACCAGAACCAGTTTCATCATACAGCTTGCTTTGTTTTATCATTCAAGGATCTGAATGCCATTAGCCTGCATACCAAGCCACTCGGAACACTGCTGCCAGCCATCCCACTTCATTCTCCATAGATCCAACCTTATTCCAGGTTTCAGTTAGGGTCATTATTGAACAAATTAGCTTAGTAGTTAGAATGAAGAGAATATATTGATCTTGTGAAGCAAAAAGACAGTGCAATGGATTTGAGAGCCTGCCCTGACTGGTGGATCCATGATTCTGTGCCAAGTTAGATACCATTTGAGTGGCTGGGCAAAGAAGAGCTGGGACTTAGATCTAGTGATGGGTTAACATGATCCCTCAAAAGCTGCCTAGACACACGATCAGCCAAGACTGACTGTCCATCATACAACTCACCATGAGCAGGCCTTCCAAATTGCTTTCCCAAAACATTATTTTCACTGGGTGCCAGTTCTGAGAAGATGTTAGACCCTGGTTGCATCCCTCTAAAGATGTCAGGACTTGACTCATGATAGGATGGGCCATTGATAAAGAAACCGTTTGGGGACTTTTGCATGCTTCCAAAACCCTCTTGCAAGAAAACTGACTGTTTCAGGTGATTAAATGGAATGGCACTACTACCGCCTGTGAGAGGTGTGGACGAGCCTGAAGTCGTCCGTGGGCTAGATATAGGAGAAGGAGACATTCTTCCATTCAAGTGTTGTGGTGACCTTGAGTGCAAAAGAGGGCTTCCAATGGGTGAGACAGGACATGATATGTTCCTTGGAATATGGATCTCACTGTTGGAAAGAAAAATAAAATCAGATAAAAAGCTCAGCTTTACTATTGCTCACTGCTATTATCGTTGTTGCTGTTGTTATTATTAATACTATTGTGATTATTACTACTACTATTACTACCACCATGATCATCATTACTATATGAGAGAGCAAGAGAGAGCAACCTGGCATGGGGACCAGTTTTTGAAACTCTAGACGAGTGAAATGCTAGTCTATCAGAATCTAAGGTGGAAAGATTTCTTGCTTGCCCAATGCCCTGAAAAACAATCATTAAACCACAGAAACAGTAAAAATTAGGAGGCATAAATAAGGAGAAGTCATAAATAAAACAGGCATAGCAAGCCACTTCATTTAGATACACAAGGAAATAAAATGTAGATCCAATAACTTAGAAAGAAATAACTAGGCTCTTAATATGCCAAGGCTGTGGACTTGTGAAAGCTCGATCTAGATATATACACCATCTATGTACACAGCCACTTCAGAATTATATGCACACAGACCAAAAAGAAAATATTTTTTTTATCTAAGCATGCAAGTATGTTTGTATACATACCAGAGTCATTGCCCCTATCTACGCCTTACTAAGATGTTCTTAGATCAGCTGGACTCAACCCTTTTTGTTTGATCCTTTCTATCAGAGTATATTTATAACACTATAATGAGTTTTTGATCTATGCTCTCTACCTATTTTCTTGTTATTATCTCATTGTATATTTTGAACCATCCAAATGTAACACACTTTTTCACCCGTGTTCTTGTTTCTCTTTTCTGCACAATGACCTGACAATGCACTTCAGCTTTTTCTTTATCTTTTTTATCCCACCATTTCCTTCACTTCCACACATATTATTCTCATTGCATTACTTATTTGACCTGACAGTCTGACCTCTTATCCACTTTAAGAGCCATAGAATAGAGTCGTTCTAACTTGAACATGTATCTAATTGCCCACCAAATGACATTTAGTTCCATTGAGTTCATGCACTGGATGAACACCATCGAACTAGAGTAATTCATGTCCTTGGAGTTTTGCGCACCAAATTTTTCCAACTGAAGTCCCTCAGAGCCCAGCTCAGCTGGGCTGTGACATGGGTTTCCTTTCGAATCCAACTTTTTATCCTAAATGCCGGTTAGCATAAAACTCTTAGAGCAAAATAACAGACTAATTCTAGTTTTATGAGCAACATGCTCTATTTAAGATACTCAGCCTACTACACTCTGTCTTATGCAATCTATATAAATATAACTAGCTCATCTCTATGCTGTTTCCCACCAGAGCTATACCTGTTGGACTTTGTCAATCAGATTTTTTTTTTTAAGTAATCGCAAAATGCATTAAAAAGCGCAAAGGTGCAAGCCGCGCAACCCAAATAAACAAAGAGTATACAAGAGAAAAGACTAGCTAGTAGTGGAGAAGAGATCTAAGAATACATGAAAGTTCGAAAAACTAAAATCAGAGGTACCAGCCCAAAGTATAATCTTAAAGAATAAGGTAAAATACAAAATCAGTCCATGTGATTTACCTAAATCACAATTAACTTTATGTGGTATCAAAATAAACTAAAAGGTTTTTGGAGTATGCTAAAAAAATCAATTTAGTCTCCGCAGTCAAATTCTATCAAAAACACTTGACAAATTCTATTAGTGTGCCACGTCAGCACTAATAAAATGATGACACGTGTCACTGCCCAACCAAGGGGGTGGCTGCCGAGCCACCCCCTATCTTTTTTCTTTCTTCTTCTTTTTTAAAACATATATATAATATATATATATATATATATATATATATATATATAATATATATATATATATTAGATTGACATGTATCATAATTTTATTGGCGTTGATGTGGCACACTAATGGATCCGTCAAGTGTTTTGGTGTAATTTGACTGCATGGACTAAATTATTTTTTTGGCATACCCAATGAACCTTTTAGTTCATTTTAATATCACACAGAGCTAATTGTAAATTAAGTAAACCACATGGACTGATTTAGTATTTTTTTTCCAAAAGAATAAAGCATTTAATTCCACTAAGGTCCTCTCATGATTCTCAAAACTAAAATCACTCCTTTCCCTCCATATACACTACATAACGTAATGGGAAATCATCTTCCAAACTGCGTCAAGCTAAGACCTACCTCCACAGGCAAACAGGTCTACCCCTTCTAGGCATAACCCAAGCCAGTCCTACACTGCTGAAGATAGTATTCCAAAGAACACCTAAAAACTCACAGTGTAGTAAAAGATGGTTTACTGACTTTCCATTCTTCTTACACCTACAATACCACTCAATCACAATGATATGTCGTTTCTTTAGATCGTTCATGATGAGGATCTTTCCTAAGAGCATTAACAACAACTTCCCTAAGACGTATTCCCATCTCTAAATGTAGAAAAAACTGTTAAAAAAAACTCTTACAACAGCTTCCCTTAGTGTTCCTTAAATTAAGGAAACTAAAAGTTGTACCCTTAATCTAGGAAACCAAAAGTGATTCCCTTAACATTATTTTAATATAAAAAGCTTTATCTCCTCTCTCTTTCCTCTAGCATTTGTTTGAAATAATATTTAAATGGTTACTCTTTCTTCTCTCTTTCTCATAATATTTAATTTAAAGAATATTTAAATGATATAGAAAAATGATAAAAAAAAAAAGCTACTGTGGAATTTATTTAAATAAGGAAGCAAAAAGTAGTTTGATTCTCTACATTGAGGACAAATCTAAATGAAGCTACTACTAGTGCTCTAAGGCGGCCGACCAAGCAAAGAAAACCATTATCAAGGGAGCTTTATTCCACCAAATACTCCTTCAAGGGAAATGAGTGTTATAATGAGAAACAAGAACATTATAAGATCTAACATTAAACAACCCTCTCCCAGAAGGAATCCAACAAATTCTGTCCTCACCACTCTGTCTCACTCTAATGGAATACAACAAAGTGTAGAGAAAGGTAAAGAGATCCCTCTCCCAATCATGACCCGCTCTAAGGAAGCTAATACTCCACTAAAGGGAGGCACTAGACAACTCCAAATGGTTTAACACAATGGCTTCTTTAAAATGGGCAATGTTAAACAAGTCCAAAAAAGATGTCTTAAGAGCTTGATCCCCACATCAAACATCATGCCAGAATCGAATTTTGGAACCATCACCCATCTCAAATGTAGTGTCCCTCAACCCCTCCTAATATACTTCCAGACCCCCACCCCATATGACCCATGAACCTCATTAGAACATCACCCACCCCAAGCATTGCTATATTTAGAATTCACAACCCTCCATAAGGCATCTCTGTCACGAACGTAGCGCCACAACCACTTTCCCAAAAGAGCTCGGTTGAACACAAGTAAATTCCGAACCCACAACCCTCCTAATATCGGAGTACACACCTTAGATCAGCTAACCAAGTAAAATTTGAACTCTTCACCCATACCACCCTACAAAAAATCCCGCTACAATTTCTCTAGGTGATTGGCCACACCAACCGGAAGGGAAAAATGAACATGAAATAGGTAGGCAGATTAGATAAAATGCTTTTAATCAAAGTAACTCTCTTATCCTTTGATAAGTACATCATCTTCCATCCAACCAAACGACACTCTACCTTCACAATGATGTCATCCCAAATAACTTGGCTTTAAATGAAGCTCCCAAGGGAAGACCTAGGTACTTCATAGGTAAGGAAGATACCCTACAACCCAAAATACTAGTCAGACCTTCAACATTTATTACATTGCCAACCAGGACTAACTCTGATTTAGCCAAATTAATCTTCATACTAGAAACCGCTTCAAAGCATAAAAACAAACTACAAGAATTGTGAAAATGATCTAAATTTGCCTCGCTAAAAATCAGGGTGTCATCCGCAAACAAAAAGGTAAGAAATGATGATAGCACCGCCACTCCTTGACCCCACTGTGAAGCCCGATAAAAGACACCCATCCATTAAAGCTTAAATCATTTTACTTAACACCTCAATAACAATAACAAAAAGAAGGAGAGACAATGGATCTCCCTGTCTCAGGCCACGAGAGCTACTAAAGAAACCTAACAGGGTCCCATTTACCAAGACTGAAAAGCATAGAAGAAATACAGTACGCCACCAATTTAAACCATCTTTCTCCAAAACCGCATCTCTTCAACATATAAAAAAGGAAGTCCCAATTGACATGGTCAAAAGCCTCTTCAAGATCTAGCTTGCACAGAACACCTAGAACTTCATATCTAAGCCTACTATCAATGCACTCATTGGTAATGAGGACCGAGTCTAGGATCTACCTACCCTTGATGAAAGGATTCCAAGGCTAAGAAATGATTTTCTCCACAACCATTTTCAACCTATTAGCTAGAACTTTGGCCACAATCTTACACACTCCACCCACTAAGCTAATAAGTTAAAAATCCTTAATGTCAACAGCCTGGTTTCTTCAAAATAAGATAAATGAATGTGGCATTGAAACTTTTTACAAACGTACCTCTAGCATGACATTCGTGGAAGACATTCATGATGTCTGCTTTTAAGCACCTCCTAGCAAGCTTAGAAAAAACCCATAGTAAACCATCAGGACCCGGGGCTTGTCACCATTAAGAGCTTTGTGCACTTGTCACCCTCTCTTAACCATGCCCTCAATTTTTGCCTTTAACTCACCTCCTCACAAAAGCGTTGTCCTCTCCAATTCATTAGTCACTGCGGCCTTCCTCATTATCTCCTCCTCAACTAAGCTTCTCTCTTCCTCCAAACCTTCAAGGGCCTATAAATCAGCCAAAAGAAGCTATTTCTTTTTCTCTATATTGCCAAACTCTTCTTCATTCCAAGCTTTTAAATCAGATTTTTGAGTCTAACTTGGAGAACCCTGAAAGTGATAAGAGGACCACCACAGTTTCACCGTCTACAAAACCCTCCAACTTAAGCCACATGTTCTCAAATTTGAAGTGTCAATCAGATGTTACACCAAAAGAAACGTGGCCCATGCAGAATACTAGCAACACATGTTGCTTAGCTGAAGAATAGGTGTTTCAGAATGATAAGGATACATGCAGACTTACGCATGTCATGCAACTATGAAGATAGGAATTATCATTTCACTAGATGTTATTACGTTATCTGTTGGTCTATCCCATTGTTAAGGCCAAGTTATCATTTTATCTCTGTTATCTGTTTATGTTACATAAGGGTGTCTCTGTAATGTTTATTTAAGAAATACCATTTGATGAATAAAGTATGCAAGTATTTGATTTTCCAAACTTTTGTTCAAAGGAAGCCCAGGTTTCCACTAAGAACCTACCTTAATTTATCTCTTTACGCACTTGATATTCAGGCACATAACATCAAACTTGTCTTGAAGACAAATATAAATACAAAGTTTCCACAATCAGGAAAACAAAGTCATGTTACCTTCCATTCCTAGCCTAAGATTTCGCAGATTATGTTCACGAGAGATTTCTACATACATTCCAAATTTTTTTTCTGTGCCAGCCTCCGGTTACAACTTATGTAAAACATTCAAAACACCAAACTATAGTTAATTAAGTAAGCAAGACGGAAAGTAAGAAAATCCATGTGATATCTTACTATCTTACAGTACTTAGCCAAGTTCATAGACACTCCCTGATGCACAAAAATCTGGGAGCAGTGCAGCTTGATAAATTGCAATATGCACATTAAAGGAGAAGCAGGCTAGCCTGCACTATGGCATAATTCATACATGGAAATTCTAACAAAAACAAAGTGACTAACATTACAGTAAAAATAAATTTCATACCAGAGCTTTCACTCCATCTGTAACCCCAACAGGTGAATCTGAATGCTCAGGACCCAGAATAGGTCTTTCCAATTGTGCAGCATATTTCACAAATGGGTGATCCAAAAGCTCAACAGCTGAAAGACGATTCGCTGGATTGCGCTGCAAACATTTCCTTACAAAATCCTTCCCATCATCTGAGAGGTGATCTGGAATTACTGGGAGTTCCTTGCTATTCCCAATCTTAAACATGGCAGCAACCTTCAAACCATAACATGCAAAGATCAGATAGAAGAAAGAGTAAAATGATTAATACCTAGAATCTACATGTATGGACTGACATGCATGTGTCCAATACAGGAGAGAACGCTCAACTGGTGAAGCTTTGATTAAGTACAATATTTAATGGGGTTGTTATTATTCTTATTATTTTTGGTTGAAAAGGGAGAGAGGGGGGTGTGTGTGGAAGGAATTTAGAAGCTTCTGCTTTTTGACTAAACCACTGACCCCTTCATACTGGCTCCAAGGTGGTTTTGTTGTAGCCATTTCCAAAACCGTGCACCCAAGACTCCAGATATCCACTGCAAGGTTGCTCCCATTTGAGTTCCGTATAACCTGGGCAAACAATGCAAAAGAGAATCAAGATCTACTATTAAGAAACGTGGCATGATTAAGGAAACAATGCTAAAACGAGAAATATTCTGACCTCAGGTGCCATCCAGTAAGGGCTTCCCTTGAGTGATAATGGGCATGACTGCCCAGTAATCTGCAAAGCACAAACAAAATCAGTTGGGACAAGCAGGATTGATCATGCAACCTCACAATGAAAGTCAAACACGGTTTGATATTTTGTTGCCACTAAGTTAACCCGCGGCCAGGGTTGATCATGCAACATCATTAAAGTTCACAATTTTGTACTTTTGGAAGGTGCCCAAAACCATACAACCCAGTCTCTAAAAGGAGAATTCTGCTGATTGATAATTTATGACATTGATCATGCAAGTATAATGTACCCTTTTAACAATCATTCCAATTCACAAATTCAACATCCATGAGTGGGTAGTCATTTGCTTTTGTTACAATCTCACTTCAAATCAAAATTGATTGTGCCTACACTTACATGCTTGGCCATCCCAAAGTCTGCCAGCTTGACACGGCCAATTGGGTCGACAAGTATATTTGCTCCCTTAATATCCCTATAAAAAAATCCAGTTTAAGAAGATGAACAATGCTTAAAGTTGAGCAAAATAAAAATTGTAGAAGCAGATTTTTGTTTTGAATTACAATATCAAGAAAATGGATAACTCAATTCACCTGTGGACAGTATTTTTAGCATGTAGATATGCAAGCCCTGACAATATTTGTTGAGTATAACTCCGGAGTGCTGCTTCGCCCAATTGTCCATATTCTTGGAGAAGTTTATAAATAGAGCCACCAGATACATACTCAAGGTATATATAAAGTTTGTCGCCCACCTGTTCAAGAAGTTTTTAAAACTTTAGTATACACCGATAACTTGAATTGACAATTAAAAATATGATGTTGCCCACGCCGCAGCACTACCTCACACCAATTTCATAGTAGTATGCAATTAGGCTATTCAAAGTAACAAAAAAGTTAGTTCCCAAAAGTTCATGAGACTCAGGAACCACCGTAGAAGATTTATATTTGAGACTTCTTTAAAGTCGGTATCATCCAAGGCATGCATGTTGCTAGATATTTCAAAACCTTTTTAATACAATAATTACAAACATATAAATTAAATCGTAAGTTATAAAGAATGCTTAATGCCTCATATCTAGATAAGCAATTCAAACCTACCGTTTCAGACCCATGATACTGCACAATATTTGGGTGTCGTAAACGGCTCAATAAAGCAATTTCCTGCCAAAACAGAACATAATAACTGCTTTCAATCAAAACAAGCAACTAAATGACTTACTGGGCCATAGTTATAGAAAAGCCACAACATTAATAATTCAAACAATAGAAAATTTCTTAAATCTACTCGAGATCAAGTTACCTGCATTAATTGCTTCGCACTTTCTTTAGACTTTGCATCGTCTGAAAATAACGTAACCTCCTTCATTGCACACATTTCACCACTTTCGCTAAACAAATTGATATTATAAAATTAGATATGCACAAACTCCATTAATGGCCAACAATTGAAAAAATAAAAAGGGATGAGGATATTGCAAACAAGCACTCATGCAATTGACAGTCACAGGACTTGACTACCATCAAACATCAAACATCAAATTTATCAATTCATTTCACTCCCACGCTAAAATTGAAGAAAGGAATTCTATGAAATTTCTTTTTATCTTTTTGATAAGAAGTGACACATCAGAGTAGGCATCATAGTGACAAGAACACTGGCTTCTCTGTGATGCCTTTTTTTGTTATCAGTCCTCTAGAAATAGGTAGACACATTTCCAAGATCTACATTAAGGGAGAAACACCCAGGTATCTTAGAGGACCTATTGAGTATAATATTATCTGTGACTGAGTAAAAATTGAAAGACATAATGGATCCAAGAATTTTGTTTTTAGGGTATATACCTGTTAAACCCCACGTAGACATGCCCAAAGGTGCCTCTACCCAGCAGCTTTCCCTTTTTCCAGCGCGAGCCAGGGCTTGCTGGATTCTCTGCCCTTCCTGGACTTCGTGACATGGAGGGAGATGTTGCCGCTGAATTTGAGTGAGAAAAGGGAGAAGAATTGCAAATTGTTATGGGAGGAAGTGGTAAACGGTGACTTTGTTGTTTCCCATCCTCAGGCCAGCTCGTCTGTGACTCAGTGGGTGTTCCTCCTGCTCTAGGATGAATAGGTGTGACAGCACCACTATGAATTCTAGAACTTGGGCCAGGGCTAGTCATTCGGGGACTCGGTGCAGGAGAATACTCAGGGCTACCCCTGCTTTGTTGCCAAAATAATTGTCCTGACAAATCCCCTCCCATTGAATTATGCCCAGAATTTTGACCTGAACCCGGACTAGAGCAATTACCAGATCCAACAAAAGTGACATCTTGATAAGTCTTCCCAACCCAGAAAGTAGAGTTTGTAGCTTGCTCAGTGCCAAATGCTCTCATTGGACTTCTGGAAGGACTTGACATGGAGCTGTCAGGAGCACTGCAGAAAGCACCAGGATAAGGAACCAGTAGATTTGGCACATGACTGCTTAAAGGTCTTCGTTTAGGTGATGTAGGGGAAGTATGATTACTTAATGAAAGGTTAGGTGGTTTTTTTCCTTCTCTTGAGTTTATTTGGGCAGCGGCAGAGGATTGCTCCCTGAGCTTCAAACTTCAGCAAAGATGCAATAAATTTGTCAGGAATGAGTAAAATAAAAGGATGAAAACAGGTACACAGAAAATGAAACCATAGGAAAACATGTTTATACAAGAAAATACCAGCACTGCAATTATTATAGCAAACATGTTAGATGTAACCACACCTTGAAGGGCTGCCTGCAGCAATTCTAGTCCCGGCGTCATAATCAGTTGCTTGAGGGCTACGATGATGTGAGTCAGCTGGATCATCACTATCAATGGAACTCTCACTGGAAACTGAAGCAGTGACCAAATCTCCATCTAAATCTGCAGGATTTGGACTGCCACGAATGCATCCAGGTCTAGGAAGAGGCAGAAATGGCTTGGAGGACTTTTCCAATCTAGGTTTGGTTGATATACCAATTCCAGAATCTGTACGAACTACACTTGCAGGGTGTACACAAGGAAGAGGAAGTGGCTGAGCATGAGGTCTTTCAGCAAAACTTTGACACCTTGCCACATGCTTGGAAGGAGAAGGCGATCTTGATTCTAGGGGAGATCGAGATCCCTTCTCTGAAACTGTGTCACTGCAGTGTCTTCTAGACCCTCCTGATCTACTGCTTACCTTACCTTCAGACGTACTCTTAAATTTTCTGTGTAGTGTGTCAATGAAACTTTCCTTGCCTGTCTTCTTCTTCGAGTCTTTGGATGATGATTTCCCCCACCATGAAGGCATATTTGTCACTTTATATTAAAAGTTAAAAGAATCAGAGAGGAAGCTCTCTAAAGAAAATACATGTTCCAGTATCAAGCTTGATCATATAACACCTATAAATGAAGTTGATAACAAAATGTACAACTTATACAGCTCTGAGACAATTGGAAGGTTCAGTTCTCTAGTGCAACAATGACCCTCACCATAAAGGAGTTTTGGGAGAGGCACAAGTACCAATATACAACTTCACACAGAAACCGACAACGACAAGGTTCACAATTAGTAGCACATAATCGAAACCTGCAGGACAAGACACTGCATCTTAGTTTTGGAAAAGGCTTATGTACTATGTTTAATAAACACCAAAGCTATTTAACTTTGTTAATCATGCACTAATTAGATGCATGAAGAACTTCTATATAAGAAACCAGTGTACATCACAAATAGAATCATCTGAACAACAATGCATTTGCCTATGTGAGTGCATGCAATATTGAGTGCATTTATTATTTCTAATCAGTAATCTGTCATATGGATGTTTAAAAACGATTAGGTGCATTTAACAATGTGTGCTGCAATGAAACTGAAACTATCCAATAATTTGTTTGTATCATGGTATAGAGGAGTCGGGTATGCAGACACAGCCGTACAACCATTGGACATACCCCATTTCCTATATTGTTGGTATAAAGAAAGTAGTAAAAGTCAAAACCTTTCTGCCAATCCAAAATTGACCAGGCCCAAATAGCATCTAAGGGGGCTGAGCTAATGGGCTTTTCGCCTCTATTTTCTAACTTATTCTGCCAAAGATCAGCATCCGCTCCCTCTATTGAGACAACATATAATTCTTCTACATATACATACTCAATGTGCACTGTCTTAAAATAAATTTCTCTAACTCAACTTCCTAACTTCACATATGCGCCTCAAGATATATGTTTCACTAGCTTAAACCAGCTCAAACTCATTCATCTCCAACTCAAAAGCACTGATGCTCCATTGATTCCCGAGAAGATGAATAACAAAGTAAATTACACATTTAAATTTTAAATTTTGATCAATCGGGTTTTCGCACAACCAAAATCCCACTCTACTGAGAGTCACTAATCCACCCATTTGGCTTAGTTGAGACCATTATCCCAGACCCCAGAAAATAAAACAACAAAAAAATAATATGCCCAACTTTCTTTCCCATTTTCTTTATCTCTTCCCCAATGTTCTCGGAATCCGAACAAAGAATTACGATAAGAAATTGCTCGGAGACATTAGCTCATAACACAGATCTACTAATATACTAAAGAAAATAAAAGTAAAAGAACAGAAAACCCAACTAAATTAACTAACTAAACTATCAGATTTTTTTTTTTTTTACTAAAATTAGGTAATAGAAAGAAAGAAAGAAAAATAGACTTACCATAAATACTCGAAGCTGTGAAGCTCTACTAAACCCAACTGATAGTTTTGCACAAATCTGAGTGATATAAATGCCTTGAATCGTTCAGCAATTGGGTAGTTAGAGAACAAAACCCTAGAAATCTGAAACGGCAAAAATCACAGGCAGGGATTTGAAAGGAATTTTTTGAATTGAAAGCTTAAGAAAGAGATCGCGTAGAGAGAGAGGAGAGAGAGAGAGAGAGAGAGTATGCATATGTCTGAGCAAAGACATGGTGTCTTTGTCTGAGCGTTGATTTTTAATATAACTAATTAATTAAAAAATAAGTAATGACAATTATAATTGAAATAATTACTAGTTTATTACAAGTATTTATGTACAGTTCTATTTCTTGTTTATATTACTACCTTCAGTTAAAACAATTGCTCTTTAGAGTTAGATTCTTTTTTTCTTTAGATTTGATACCCTTTCAGTGACTATCAACTAATCCTCCAGTTATTCTCAGAAAAAAAAAAAAAAATAACCTCCAGTAATGTCAAATTTAATTTGATTTTATTTGATTTTATGTTGACTTCATAGATATCGAGAAAAAAATAAATTTTGAAATTATATTTGGATGGTTTAGAAAAAATTTTGAGTAGGTGATTATATTAAAAAAAAATAATAAAATTATTTAATTTATTATAATATATTTAAAAAAAAAAAAAAAAAAAAAAGAAGAAAAGAAAAGCTGGGGTGGTTTCGAACCACCCCCCAGGGGCAGGCCGGACCACCCCCAGGGTGACTCGGCCACCCTTCAAATTTTTTTTCCTTTTTTCAGTTTTTTTTTCAAAATAAAAATATAATTTTTATATTATTTTTTGAGTTGGGAGAATAAATTTGAGTTGAGTTAAAAAAAATTTGAGTTGTTAAAGATTGTTGACTTTTTAGAAGAATTGAAAAGAATTGAGTTAAACCAAAAAGAATTGGTTATCCAAACATGCCCAGAGTACCAGATTTTGCTGCATACCAAAACCAAAAATTCTATTCCGCCTATTTAAAAAAAATAAAGGGTAAATTTAAGATAAATCACTAAAATAAAGTGTCTTTTTTAATTTCCCACTCAACTTTTTTTTTTTTTTTGATAGTTTTATTGCATAAGTTTTGTCAAGACTTTTTTTTTTTTTTTTTGTGAATACAATAAACAAGTAAGAACTACAAGTCTACAACAAAGGGCCGGACAACTCAACAGAAAAATAAAGTAAACATAGATTAAGAAGAAATGTATCAAATGAATAATGCGGCCCTATGATTCATTTGTAAAACCAAAAAAACTGATCACCACTTAAAACAATTTCATAAAGCATGGGCAGAATTATGATTGGCACAAAGCCTTTCAACCCTACCCAAACACCTATACGGACACAATAGAAAGATGGAAAAATAAACAAATTATAAAACCAATACAAACGATTAGCCAAAAATACAAACCCGAAGAAAAGAAAAATACAATAAAAGTTTAAAGAACATAAAATAAAGGCACAAACCAAATCCACCATTGAAGGAAGGCATTGTGGGAGTGGTGGCTGGGCAATGTATTTGAACTAATCAACGGTGCGTGAACAACACGCACCAGAGATGGGCACCTGACGATAGAAAAACCACCATAAAAAGGTCAGCTACATCGACTAGAGGTGGTGGATGAGTACACACACGCCGGTTGAGCACGCATGTGTTAGAGCATGGTGGGCACATGCCAGGCACGTGTGAAGTACACTTTGGTGCATGCTAGTCAGACGACGACGCAATTGATGGCGGTAGGAAGTGGGGGAGCCTAGAATCACGGTGGTGTGGCGAGTGTGATGGTGAAACTCTTTAAAATTAACATATCTTATTTTGAAAAAATCAAATTCAAAAATTTCAAAGAGGTAGATCTAAGGATGAGAGCGGAGATGAGAGACGGAAACCAACGATCTTGTAGTGAAGAAACAGTCGACAAGTCTACTTGTGCAAAGAGACAGCCTTCGAAGAGGCGGATAAGACCTCCAAAAAGGTGGTTTGTATTGCTCATTTGTGCCATGTTAGCATTTTTGTCGCATCACATTAAGATAATATTTTAAAAAAAAAATTATTAAAAATAAAATCTTAAAAATAAAATGAGATTTTTTTAAAAAAAAAATGGAGCACTCCCCCCTCCCCCTGGGCAGCTAACCACTCCCATGAAGTTGATGGTGGCTATCGGACCACCCCATGGGATGGCTGTATTTAATATATATATATATATATTGTCAAACAATTTTGCTACAGACAATATCTCTAATTTAATGTTGGAATAACCTGTCATTAATGGGTTTTTCATCATGATTTTCACCCCAATAAGGGCTATAAATAAACCAGTATGTTTCAACAACTCACTCGATACTCGTTCGTCTTAAAATTGTTCCGAACTTGTTTTGTGATTGCAAAAACTCGTTTGTGACTATAGAAACCTGCTCGATTATTAAATGACATATACCCGACTCGTTCAATGAAATTTGATTAATGCTTGCGAGCCTAGCTCGTATAAAACTCGACCCAACTTGCTCACATACATGTGTATAACATATATTAACTCGGTATTAACTAAAATATTAAGTTATTAACTAATTGATTAACATATACTAACTTAATATTAGTAAGCAACTAACTAACTATATAAGCATAGTTAAGTAGTTAATTATAGTCTATATGTTACTTTGATTATATATATATATGTTGAAAAATTATTTTGATGGTACCTAGTGGATACAAAATAATATTAATCCGAAAATTGACTATAAATAAATATAATATAAGATATTAAAATTAGAGCAAATAAATATATCACAATGCTATAGAATTATGTAATAGCATTGTCCTTAAATATTGATTTCATGCCTCCCAGAGTATTAATTTGGTGCGATCAGATCTCTTAATACGAAACCTCATAGGATTATCCTATAACATCTACTTTCATTAAAAATGTATTTCAAAATATAAAGACTAATAGAACAACAAGTATATTTTCTTGTAAAATGATAATCTCATAATTTTTTTTTCAGAACAATAGAAAGAGCAAAGAGTGTACATAATTTTTTTTTTTCTAAGTATTTTCAAGTGCTTTTTTGTATGCCTTTTTTTTCTCAGAAGTGAGAGTTTGGCTTAGTAAACATGAAGTTAACGTTTTTCTTTTAATATGATCTATTGATATCCAAAAGTCTTGAAAGAAGTTTATTGCTAAACGGTCAAAATGCTTAAGATTAAAAACTATGTTAATGACCAACGGTCATAAGCATAAAACTTGTTTTTTTTTTTTTCGTCCTTAAACATAAAACTTGTTAAAGCTGGTTTTGTTATTTCTTTTTATTTTTCATAAAACTCTTGAACATATGTTAATGTCAAACGACAAAATGTTTAAAGAAGGTTAGATAAATAAATAATGTTTTGTAACACTACAACAATATATGGCACATCACATGGTTAACAAAAGTTATATACGTTCTAAAAATAAAAAATAGTTATATATTATTGGGAGTGGCTCAACCACTCTTAATACACACGGGTGGCTGATCCATCTCCTGATATGTTTGATAAATCTTTTTTGTTTTTTGTTTTTGTTTTTTTTTTAATTTTTTATGTAATAGTAATAAAAATTTGTTAATGTGATATAAAGGTTGAATGTGTTGTGAATTTTTTATTAGAAAAAAGTGGAAAAAAAAAATTGTTTGTTAATGTAGAGAAATCAGTGACTTTTTTTTATTAGAATTTGTATATTTAGTTTTATAATTTGTTGAATTTTTATTTGAGGGTATTTTCGTTTAAAAAACTCATATTCCGTCTAATTTAACCATTTTAACTAATAGTACAGATTTTTTTTGAGAAAAAAAATGATAATTTAAGGTTAAGTGTTACAAGTGATAGTTTATAGGAACAATGTGTAAATGGGTGATACTATAGGAAAAAAAAAGAGTAATTAACTCTTAATTATATTTAAATTTAGGGATAACTACATTTTTAGTTCATGTAATTTGAAATTTTGATAAATAGCTCATTAAATTTTAAAAAGTAATTAATTACACCTTGGGGAAAGAAAAAAAAACAGATTAATTCCTATAATTATAAAAGTTGACAAATTTTGTTAAAATAAATTTTTTTTTTTTAAAAAAAAAACGATCATGACTTTTATAGTATATAAAGTACTAGAGTAATTATTTACATCAGTCTTGGGCTGAATGAACAGTCATTCAGTCTATGACACTTTTTCTATTTTTGTAGGCCCCATACTATTAAAAAAAAATATATATATACATATATTTTTTTATTTTTTTTTAATACAGTCTAAACTGAATAAGTGTATCACGGCTCAAAGTACTATAGTAGGGGAGATGTATAATTCTAGATTTAGGACGCTTGTGGGGTCCTAAAATTTAACCCTACCTTCACTATCTCCCT
This sequence comes from Betula pendula, assembly GCA_900184695.1. Lineage (NCBI taxonomy): Eukaryota > Viridiplantae > Streptophyta > Magnoliopsida > Fagales > Betulaceae > Betula > Betula pendula. The sequence continues at coordinate 86,347 of FXXK01000299.1, forward strand.
CACACGTGCCATGTCCCCAAACCTAATACCCCCCCTTTCTTATCAGTTATCACGTTTGTTTGAACTCCCTACCTCGTGACTCGTGAGAAACACAGACACGTGTGGGTAGATTAGCGTCATAGCGTGTGTTCCACTCCCATCATTCATAATTTCATATCATTCATGTCACGCGCGAAACAAATATATCAATACTTTCATTTGAACGGAATGTACAAAAATCTTCATGAAGCATTTATAAGTTATACAAGTTTTTAAGAAAAATAAAATAAATAAAATGACTCCTTAGGAGATTGATATTGTTAATTAACTAATAACTAGCAAGTTCAACAATATGGCATTGTATTAGTTTATGAAGCTATGAGCGAAAAAAATAGGTAATGTTATTAGCTTTTTTAAAAAATATATAATTTAATACGAAAAGTGGTAGAACATCTATTAAAAATTCTTCTAGAAAATTAACTAGCATTTTTTTAATTTTTTAAATCAAGTGGACTCATCTCTTCATTTGAAGAGGTGAGCCCATTTGATTTAAAATAATAATAAAAAAATATTAATTAATTTCTTTAAAAAAAAATTTAGTAGATGTTTAAGCATTTTTCAACTTAATACAAAGTTAAAGGATGAAAAAGCACTTTTACAATAACAAAGTACAACATCAATAATGCATACCAAGAGACTTGTAGTTAGATATTTTAATCCTCCTAAAAAAAACAATAGAAAAAACAAAACAAAAAAAAGTCGTTTTAATGGACCTAGAGATTCAAAATATGAAATTGGAAATAGATTAAATAATGATTGATGTTATAACCCAACCACCAAATTATATACTTTATCGATTGACTACCTCCACAAATTAGGTTTAAGAGCTGATGCAAGTTTCTATTCCCACCCAATGCACCCATCCTCCATTTTATAGTTACATATATTACTCTTTCTTTTTTTAAATAATACTATTCCTTACACCGACATTCATTTGTTACACCTATGTCATATTGGTTGAAGTGATGTGTTTTAAGTGCTTCTCATATCAACTACTTTTATATATATATATAAGTCACATAAAATATGTTACGTCAACCAATGTGATATGAATGCGATAAATTAGTATAAAAAATAGTATTTTTTTTCTTACGTAACATAAGCCATGAGAGATTTTTTTTTTCTTAAGCATAATGAGAATAATACATGGAATAAAAAAAGATTGAAATAATTCATTTCGAACCGAATGGGGCTAGTGTTTTTACAAAAAAATCTCTAGCCAACCTTCTTGTAAAAGATTTATCTTGTACTAGATAAAAATGACAACTCAAACAATTTCTTTGTTCTTAGCACCCCTTAATGCAACATAAGCTGAGAGAGAGAGGCCAAAAGATTCAGGTCATGTCCTATAAGGCATTCAACTACAGAATGATACATGTCAAACCCTATGTTTACCTTGTGTCAACCAAACTTGATATGGTTTTTAAAATTATTATTGAATCAAAAGTCAATAATGATCTATCATAAATTCAATTGTGATTTTAAAAGCTACATTACTTTTGGTTGATACAAGATAGACATAAAAGTTAACATATATATTTACTTTCAATTGTCTCTTGACCTGAGCCTAGGTCACCTGTTGTTGTCCTAGAGAATTGATCCAAAAAGGTAAGAGATATGAGAAAAGGGTATGGGTGGGCAAAACCTGCCCACTAGGGGTGTCAAAACGGGTTGGCGAGTCGGGTTCGGGTTGACCCGCTTGACCCGCCAACCCGTTAAGGGTAAACTCGGACACGACCCGCTATTTTAACGGGTCAACACGATACAACCCGACAACCCGTTAATTGCCAGGTTGTATCGGGTCCGGGTCGGTTTTAGCTGATCAACCCGAATTAAGCAGATATGAAAGGTTTTCAGATCTGCTTAATTCAAAGAGAAAACCCTAGATCTAGAATAGAGAGAGAAGAGAGAGAGCCGGAGTTTGAGATGGCCGTGAGAGAGATAGCCGGAGATGGCTGTGAGAGAGAGAGCCGAAAATGGCTGTGAGAGAGAGAGCCGAAAATGGCCGTGAGAGAGATAGCCGGAGATGGCCATGAGAGAGAGAGGGACCGCGAGAGATTGCCGGAGACACTGAGACGATGGCGAGACGGAGAGAGATACCGCCGGGGATTTACAACGGAGAGATCGAGAGAGATTCAGAGAGGTCGTGAGAAAGAGAGGGAGATCGAGAGAGAGATTAGTTGAGCTGAGTGCTTGAGGCTAAGGGTGAGAGGCGAGAGCTGTGAGACAAGTTGTACAAGAAACTGAAGAAAGAAGAAATAAGTGGTCCTGCGCGAGAGAGAGAGAGAGAGAGAGAGAGCTT
>FXXK01000299.1:90502-153149 GCA_900184695.1 Betula pendula
ATAAACACTCATACTTCTTTATACCAATTTTTACACTCTCTTATGTGGCTTTTTAAAGTCACAATTGAATTAAAATCTAAGAAAAATTCATCAAAAATTTACAAGTGGTTTTAAAAGCCATCGGAGTGTGAAAATGAGTATATAAAAGTGGAAGTTTGTGTAACCTTATTCACATTATATGTGTTCAGGTAATAAGCTTTGTGAAGTCGGGGGCTATTCAATTATTTTGACAAAAAACAAAAAAAGAGTTTAAGAAAATTGACAAAACCTTTCTGAGTGCTTCGAAATTATTCTTCCCGTTACCACTTGTTTGTGTACTTTCAAATCCTAAAAATTGTCCACACAAAAATAGCATCCTCTGAAGGATATTGGCAATAAATTATGATTCATGATCGCTGTGCCATAGACTAAACATGCCAAGTGATGCACAATTCACCTTATAGTTCTGTTCTGTGGACATCTATCTGAAATCATCACTCGGCAGCTATTGGAAAACATTAAAGTTAAACAGAGATGAAAAAATAGGAGTATGTATCATTTCCTTTCAATTTATTTTTGTATTTTTTTCTAATCAATAACAAGGGGTTTCCTTTCAATTACTCATATGTTAAAACAGTCCTCTTTTACACACTTTTTTCTTGATCAAAACATCCTTCTTGTATTGTAAGAAGGTCAATGGATTTGTTTGACAACAATGTTTTTTGAGGTCACTTTTTTTGCTCTTTAGAAAAAAAGTAAAAGGATTAACAAATAACCTAAAACATAAAACATCAAAACTATTTTCACCTTTATATTACATCAAAACTAAAAAGTTAAAAACATTATTTAAAAAGTTTTGTCAAACGAACCGTGTATATCATCATCTTATGAGTACCAAACCTATAGCAGTGACTATAAGAGTCGAAGGGACTCCAAATTTGAGATGGCTCCAAAAAGATAAAGTGTAGCCAAGATGTGGAGCTCTGCGAGCCTGCTCACACACTATTAAGTTGGCAGCTGATCCAAGTAATGAGAGGTTCCCAGCTACTGTGCTGACCCAAGCTAAGATGAGCCATGCCTTCTTCTCATCAGCTGCAGAAATTGCGGCTGCCGATGCTGCCACTCGTCCTCCCAGCAACAGAACTACACCGTATAAGCATGATTTATAAGCGACCCTCATGTAAAATAGTTTTAAAAAAATTGCCTTCATAAGTCAAAAAAAATGTTGAAAAAAAAAAAACCATAGAGAAATGCATTAACATGAACATCTAGAATATGCATAACAAATAGAATACAACATCAACTTAGATATGCACGACCAAAATCATCAACAATTCATTTGAATGGAAGTTTAATTTCAATTTTTAGTTCAAATGGGTTGAATAAAGTATGAAAGTAAAAAATTATTCCATTAATAAAATTCATGGATGAATTTAAGCCTTAGTAATATGTGTATGTCAAATGATTAGGTAAGATGTTATTTCAAACCCATAATACAAATGTTTTTGTTGGAGCAAAATCCTCAAAGCTCAAATCCATCATGCGTTGTTAAAATTCATATCAAGTAATCTAAACCACCAATAATTCTTAAAATCCCTTGGTTTTAAATCCTCACATCTAAATGCAGCCTAGATAATTTTTATTGGAAAGAAAAGAAAAAATCTAATCAGAGATGTAGATGGAAAGGAACTTTGTTTTTGTTTTTTTTTTTTATTGCAGTGTTCGTTGTTTCAATGAACAATATGGTGGAATCCTGAGGTGTAAACATGTGCAAACATTAGCTATAGTTTTTGTATTCAAAGTCCAAACCATACCCAAATTAAATATATAGCATGTAGTTTTGTATTCAATGAACAATATATAGCATTCAGATCATATGCATTCCAAATCAGAACTAGCTCCTGCACTGCTAGCAATTTCTTGCAATTGCTAACACAAAGTTGCATAAACAGACTTTACAACCAGGTGTTACTCTAGGAAGCTAATTTCATATGATAGATCCAAAAAAGAAATAGAATGATGACAGAAAATAGAAAAAGACATGGAAGAAATACACCAACATACCTGTTGGTACGTTTGAAGCCAAATTTGACAGTACAAGAATGACAATGGCAAGAACTGCTATCCCACTAGCATGATCAATCTTTGCATAAGGCTCCATGAAGACCCATACTGTACTTGGGATTCCAGTTTTGTTAAAGCCTTCAACTGTGATAAACATTCCGCAAAAGAAAATCAAAAGCGAATAGGAGACCTGGCTGGCAAAGAAGAGAAAATTCATAATCTCTCCAACAAGCTATCCAAGTAATTCATAATCTCCTACAAGGTATGCTTTAGAGTTTTCAAGTCCCATTGATAGCCAAAGGAAAAAATTAATTGCAAATTATACCTTTTCAAGGCAAGGCCTGGCATCCTTGAAATCAAGAACCACAAGAGCAAGTGCAGCTGTAATTGCAGTCCATGACAGATTCAACCCCATAAGCAAAGCAGTCAACATTCCAATAGTAACAAGGTAAACACACGACTTCCATAACATCCTTTTCCATCTAATGGTCAAATCTTCCTTTCCTTCTGAAGACTGTACAGAAAGTGCGTCTCCTAGTATATCCATTGATCTAACAGTCTTTGAAGGAATGATCTCTCCCCTTTTCGGAGAAGATACGCCGCTTTCCACCTCTTTTGATGCATTAGAATTTCTTGCAGAATCCAATGTGCCACTAGGGACCCTGTGGATTTCATTCTCACTTGAACTTAACCGGTATCTAATGGTCTCAACATGACCAATGTTCCCATTCACGTTGCCAATGGGAGAGCTTTGCACATTTATAGTTTCCAATCTAGAGTTCCACTCCTGAGAATTCAAGGATGTAACATGTGACATCATGGCTGGTGAAAAGCGATGAGAATTCACATCCTCCTCTGCAACAACATCTACAGCTGCATCTGTTTCCTCCTTTTGAATTGATAACAACCTCCAATACATGCATAGAAGAATTAAAGCATTGACAACCACTCCTATTAGCATTGCAGGGAGAATTCCAGTTAGAAAACTCCCGAAAGATATCTTACTCTGAACAGCTATAACCAAATTTTGGGGGTTGCCAATTGGAGTTGCTGAAGACCCAATATTTGCACTAGAGGCCAGGGCAAGAAGGAAAGGTTGAGGCGGGAGATTATGTTGCCTTGCAATTTTTAAGACAAATTCAGTTAATACTACACAAGAGGTATCATTAGTAAAAAGAGCACTTGAAATGGCGGAAATCAGGCAGATTCGACAAAGTAAGTCCTTTGCTCCTTTACTCTTCCATGAGAGAAGATTTCCCAAGTACTTGAACATATCTGCCTTTTCTAGATACACACTGACAACCATTGTCCCAAAGAGAAGACCAAGGATTGGCAGATCAATTGCAGCATATGCTTGATCTGGAGTTATGACTTGGAATATCACCATTAGCATAGCCCCCAGGAGGGACCCAGCAGTCCTCCCAATTGGTAGAAAAGGAACGGCTGGGAAGACAGCCAATACCCAGAAGATTGCGAAGGCAAGTGAGCCTAGAACCACTTTTAGAGGAGAAGCCAAGGCCATTTTGTCAGCTTAGTAAGCCTAAGTCTTATTGTTATACAGTCCTTAGGGCTCAGCGTATTAATGAAATTCCATAGCTGATGCCATACTATCATAAATCTACTTGCCAGAAAAGTACCCACCCTGGTCAGGAAAAACCAATTCAACATTATAATTGTGTGGAGATTTAATCTTCTGAATCTATCATAGATTCGATGCAATATTGTATTACTCGAGCAACATGATAGCAAAATTCATTGAAGGACAGTGTCCAAACTGCTGGAGGGCAGCAAATAGTAAGCATATAATTAACAAGTGCTAGGAAGATACCAAGCAGAGAGTTGTTGCAGCTTTGGAAATATTATAGGGCATAATAAACTAACAGAAAACAAGTACATAATCAAAATCAAGTAATATAGGGATCGACAAGTTCAACTAACACTAACAATCTAGTTTTTCTTTTCTTCTTCTTTTTCTCTTATCTAGAACTCCTTAAGAGAAGAACCCAGATTGTCAGATTGACATTAAAAGCAAAATCCAGCCGAATATGAATTTGCTATTTTTATTTTTGCAATACCCATGAATCTTGAAATTAACAGAATGAATTATCAACGATGTTCAAGAAATGTCACTTCCACAACAATCTCAGTACGTATTCCAAACTAAATCTTAAAAAAAGGAAAACCCAGCTTCAGAAATTCTGTGTATATACAACAGATGTGAAAACATACATAAGAACTGAATATTAAGCCACACGTATCAGCTTCGATCAGATAAGGTGTCAGACCGCATGACCCATTGACCCCACAATCTTTATGAAGTGCTACTTCAACGGTCATTAAGACAAACAAATATAAAGTTCACCAAATATACAACACCCAGATTCTAAAAAATTCTTTACAACACCAAACAAAAAAAGAAATAAATAAATCAAGACAAACAATTTCTAACCTGAAAAAGAGGTACTAAGAAGTCATGTCCAGCCTCTGAACCGAGAGTAAGTGTGATAACCAGCAACTATCAAAATTAGACTGTTCTGATTTGAATGTAGAATCTAAAATCTTTTTTGAATATTAGTTCCTCGTTTTGGATTGGATGAGTTAGATTGAGTGACTTTTGTCCGTTATAATTGGAAGAAAATGGATCAAACAGACCGACACGAATGGAGTTTCTTTCTGATCAGCTCTCACTTCTGACGGAAGGAAAAGGCCAAAAACTTTTCATGAAACGTCATGGACTCATGGTCAACTACGTAATTCAGGAGGAATTATATAAAAGCATTTTTATTTGGCTTTTTCCTGTAGAGATTATCCTATTTTAAATAGTTAAAATAAATTTTAAATCATTTTATTATATTATTTGGTTTTTTACTTTAAAAAAAAAATTAAGAAACATGAAATAGCTCTCTGTTAGCTTACTTTTATTTTATTTTATTTTTATAATAAAATATTAATTTTTTTATCTAATTTTTTTAATTTTTTAATTTTATTTATTAAAAAAATCAGATAAAAAAATTAATAAAAAAATATGTTCTCCTATGGATTTTAGCTGAACTTTTTCTTTGAAATTTTGTTTTATATGTTTTTACAGTATTTTCTTCTTTTGCGGATTATATATATATATTATATGAAAGATATATTTACAAATTGCCATATTATTTTTTAATGCCAAACCGAAATTGTAATCTCTTGCTGATGCTGTGATACTTAATTGATATAATACAATTAAATTTATGACGTTTGTCACGTTTCCCTTCAATATCACAAAATCTCAATAAGTCTAAACTCTTTAAGAGACTCGCTAAACTGTGTGATTAGATTGATGAAATCAGTGAGATTTTATAACATTTATTAAAAGAATGAGTCATAATGTGTAGTAAATGGTAATAACGTGCACGGGACTATCATTTATCAAAATGATGGATCAAAGTGAAGAGGATATAGTAAGAGCACTCATATCTGCACAACATATTTTAGCTAAATTGTAGTTAAAGGTTATCTACCCACTTTTTTAAATTACTTATATTATATCATCTATTTTGAGAAATGTAATATTTATACTACACTTCATTCCACTGATTTGATGTGGTATAGCTAATCAATTTTATATTATTTTATTTTTTATTTTTTATAACAAGTGCTGATGTGGCAGTAGTGAAATAGGTGTGTAATATATAGCATTACGAGTAATGTTATAAGTCCTTCGTGTCCTCTTCTAAGAATGATGATTGATCATGATTGGATTTTGATTACATTGTAATTTTAAAAGCTACCTCATTTTTTGAAAGAGAAATGATAAGTTTACAAAATTTTTTATAAAAAAAACTCTTACAAACTAATGTGGTACAATATGATTGAATTTCTCAAAACTTGAATTCATCTTATTTTCAATCATGTTATGCCACGTCAGTTTATAAAAACTCTTTTTGTAAAAATTTTTGTAAGTGTAGCATTTATCTTTTTGAAAAACACAAGAAAGACTTCTAAAATTACTAATAGCATTATACTCCTCTATGAAACCTAGATATTCAATAGTAATTTTAAAAAGTATAAGAGAATACGAGTAAATACACTAACATTTTCTTTTAACTCAATTTTTACTATTTAATTTAAACATATTTATTATTTTCCGACAACCATATTTTTGAAAATGAAAAGAGAGATAATTTAATAAATAAATAATTTTTATTTTTGTTTTTGAAACGAGTAAGAAATAATTTGTTTTAGTTTGTTGAGTGCACAATTTGTTCAGTACTATAACAATTAGCCATATTTTTGACGAAAATAGCTAGTTGGATGCAGGTAATTTTTAACCAATTTTTATTATAGAGTTAGTTACTTAAGCTGACGCAAAAAAAAAAAAAAAAAAAAAGGGCTAAGTGGTGAAAACGTGGGATTAATATTCAAATATAAAGGATAATATATGAATCTATACAAAAAGTAGGATTCATCTCTCGATTCCTGTTCCATGTATTAAAGCAAAGACAGGATATAAGCTTCAACATGTATTAGCTAGTGTGAAACATTATGAAATTGAATTTTATAAATTATACATCATACTTCTAAATATTTTATTTGCAAAATCCATGGAGTCTCTTATATTGGGCTAGCAAAAGCTTAATTTCGTTAAACTTGTAGCAAATTTGAGTGAAAAATACGCTTACATCTTGCTCCGCTAGTTATTATATTCAAAAATTTGCTCGGTTGCTGCAATGCTTAAAAAAGGATAAATTTTTCTTCTAAATTGGGTTAGAGAAACTTTTTCTAACCTAGTCTATAAAAATATTATTTGTCCATTTACATGTAAAAAACACTTTTTTTTTTTTAATTGCAATGACAAAATTAAAAGAAGCACATACATTTTTTTAAAAAAATTATTTCAATTTTGTCATTGCAATTAAAAAAAATGTGCTTCTTACATGCAAATAGATACATGATATTTTTATAGATTGAATTGAAAGAAATTCATCAAATTCAATTTAGAGAAAAACTCTATCCCTAAAAAAAATGATAGTTAACTAATATTTATATTTATTTAGTTAGTGCTTATTAAGGTCATGAATTAATATATATATATATTATATATATATATATATATATATATATATATAATAAGCCGAACAAAGTAATGGAAAAAGAAATACTATTCAAGAAGGAAGTGAATGCAGATGGTGTTGAGGGCTTGGTCAGGGAATTAAGGTGGCAAGTAGTTGCTAAGGGGAAGGAGATGGCCACCCATATTGCATATCAAAGGTTAACTATATTTATATTCCTTTAATTGTCATATTATTGTAATGTCTCCTCAATATTTTATTTTTTTTGAAAAATTAATATCAACTTTCATTCATCAAAATGGTAAAATCTAGAGTTCTGTAAAAACTCTAAGATAGCAGAGCATGATGCTCTAAGGTTACAAAGTCATAGATATAACTTGAAATTTCTTCTATCCAGCCCTATTTATGGCATTAAGAATTGCTTCTTTGGCCAAACCATGTGCAGCATAATTAGCAGCCCTGTTAGTGTGACATATCTGCCAACCTTGAAGTCCTTGGAGAACTGTTCGAATATCGGCTACAATGTGACCATACTTGCTCCAATTTGGACCCGTATCTTGAATTGCATTAACCATTTGAAGCGAATCTCCCTCTAGCATAATCATTTGAAGTCCCAGATCTCTACTAAACTCAGCTGCATGTAGTGCCCAATTGCTTCCGCAACTAACGGCTCCATAAAAGTTTCGACCATAGTACTGCGCGTTGCATGCACCCTCCCCAGATGGTCTCTAACAATGATGCCAACCCCCATCCTTTAGTTGACTGGGTCTAAAGCTGCGTCCCAATTCACTTTGTAAGTATTCAACGATGGAGGCCGCCTTCTCCTCAATATTTTAATTTATGTAAAGTCTCTCATAATTTTTATTAGTGTTATAATGTCTACTTTCTGTGACCCAAAATAATTATAATATCTTCTATAAAAAAAAAAAAAAAACATAAATTTTTTTTCAATTATTAATCTTAAGAAGAATATTTTTATCATTTTAGGTCTTAAAATGAGACCTTAAATGATAAAAATAATAATAATAATAATAATTAAATCTTCCAGCCTGCTCAAGCTACAACCTAACATGCAACTGGCATCTTTTCACGAGGGTGGAGGTGGCGGATATTTTTTAGGGCTATGAAATTTTATAAATCAATAAAATATATTGAGTTATATATTGATGGATCTTGATTCTTGTGTCTCAATCGCGATTGAAGAAAAGACAAACTGAAATAAATATGTGGCTCCTAAATCTTGGCCTGTTGACTTTCTAACTCCGAACGAATAAACTTTTACAAAAGAAAAAGAAGACTTATTAACCACAAAAAAGAAAAAAAAAAAGAAAAGAAAAAGAAGACTTATTAATCCAAACACGACAAAGACTTTAAAAAGTTTTTTTAAGTCCTCTATTTACATGAGTTGTATAATTTATTCGGTTCAAGATTTTTAAGAAAATATATTAATTACTGGCATTGCGTTTAGGGTATATTTCAAAGTTCAATAAACAAAAATAAAAAATAAATAAAAAATAAAGGAAGGTTGTACGTCAGTAGATTATATTTTTTACCATCAAAAGTCATCATAATAAAATCCCAATTCCTGCATATCTTTTCTTTGTTTTGCACATATGTTTTATTTTAGTTTCATTTTTTGAAACGAGATAAAACATGGGCAATCAATGGAAATGCTACATGCATCCCTAGCTACTAGGTACATAAAAATAACAAATAAAACTTGNAAAAAAAAAAAAACGATAAGTTAATTTTTATTTTGTCATAAAAGCCGGCCACTAGTACAAAAAAGAAAAAAAAATGAAGTAAAAAAGGATAAATAAAAGCAGTACGTAGTATAAGGCTTATTGCACAATTAGCATGAGATTTGAATTGAGATATTGTTTGTTGTTGACTTGTTGTTCTGATTTTCTGGTTTTACAAACAAGAGAGCCCAACTTTGTTGGTCACAAATCACAGGACAGCCTGTTTCTTCCATCTTTTGATTGTGATTTTATTAATTTGGGGAAGCCGCAAGTCGCAAGTAGGTAGGGCAGGGACATGCACCCTACAAGCATTATATTGCTCGATCATACATATAGCAAGTGCTGGCATCAACTATATTCCACCAATCAGCTCAGCGCGCGCCCTACAAATTTAAGACAACTCCCACAATATCTCGGCCAGACCAACCTTCTTTGATCTTTCCTTACCAACATTACAATTTTCAGCATCAGGAAGCAGCACCTTACTAATGTAATGGTGCTTTAACTCAAACATAAAACTCTAGCTGCAGGTTCAGCCTTTTGGAGGACAATTTGTGCGCTGTTGGCATGTGATGCAGCCAACACTTCATTTACTCGTTTTGTAGGGAAAATTTACTTTGAATTGAGATTCCCATCAATTTGTTAGAATTACATGAACATGTAATTCTTTCAATTCTTCTGTTCATCCAAAATGAATGACTTGAATTAAGCCTCATAGGTATTTAAAAATGAATTAAAAAAAAAAATGAGAAACTTATAAGACCACCTCTTAAGGTGGTCAACTAGCCCTTGAGGTGAGGGGGTGGTTGGCCACCAAATAAAAAAAAAAAAGGACTTTTAAGAGGGGGCCGACCACTGCTTCATCCCCAAGGGAGTGGTTCACCCTAACCATCCCTTTAGGTTGCCCACCATCCTGTTAGAGAGTGAAGGGATAATTGGTCTACTTCTAAAATTAATTTTTTGAATCGTCGACCATCTCTTTGGAGATGAGGGGATGATCAACCCGCCCCAATCATTCCCTTGGGGCAGGGTGGCTTTGATATTTTTTTTTATTTTTTGTTTTTTACTTCATTTTAAATGTATGAGTGATTCAAACTAGGTCTAAGTTGTTCATTCAAAATTGTAAGGGAGCTTAATCCAAATATACCGTGTCTATATTAAATGCACTAATTAAACATCTTGAATTCGGACTCGCCTGCCGTTTGAAGTAATTAATCGTTTGGTTGTGCCATATAATTTAAATGGTTTCCAATCTGTTTTCCACACTTGCAGGAAATTTTGACTACAACCAAAAGAGTGGAAATAAAACTACGTCAGACACTTGGTTCTCTCACCTCCTGCACCCAACAAGCCAAAATGTGAACCATACTTGCAGAGTCTCGATTCGTACGATCGAGGAAGAGGGTTTATGAATTAGGTTTGGAATGAACAAGAAACTGGAATTAGATTATACTGGCAATAATATAATAAAATCAAATCTGAGTTATACGACGTTTTGTGCTTCCAAGTGAGTTCAAGTTCAACCACAAGGGTTCGGCCATCGACTGCAGAGTGCAAAGTCAAGAGTGCAGATTAGTCTGAACCCAGCACAAATCCTCTTGGAAATGGGTGAATGACATCGTAGATTTTAGGCCATGGGATCTGCTCTAGATTAAGTGGCGCAAAACAATCATAAAATTCAACTGCAAGAAACGAAAGCCTCTTAAACATGAGTTGAGCCAAGCCTCAAAAGCTTAAAAGGTGTAGGAGTGAATTGCGATCTTTTTGCCTGTGGCACATTGAAATTATGAATTGCACGTCTAGGCCAGATTTCTGCACGCATTGAATGCCTGAAAACAATAAACCTGGGTAGTTGCCATACAGTGTGGCCGGACCTGTGAAGGGCCCACTAACATAGCACAGCTCTATCCTTTTGGCTGTACCACATTGGAACAGGTTCAATTGTCACGACTCACAACCCCACAATATGATGAGAATGGTCGTTTGCCTGTCGCACATTGGAACACGCATCATCTAGTGGCAAATTGCAAATTGAGATGGCTTATAGGGCAGCTTCAGTCGATTGATCAATATAGGATAAAGCCATCTAAATTCTAAGGGTTCATGGAAGTAGAGTCGTATAAAAGAAACCCCCATCTAGATAGATAGGCATCGCAATCCCCAATCAGCCAAGTGAAGTCACAGCTGCTCCTCAGTATGGAAAAATGATCTTTTTCTTTTTTTTTTTAATTATTATTATTACATATGACAAGTAATAATCCACAACATAATACCTATACGCGAATGATGTTTCTTGTATACATCAGGTAAGGAAATACTAAAAAGAATGATCTATCAGTACCCACACAATGATCCCAACAAACTATTTCCTCTCTGCACTGTCTTCAGGGTCATAAAGGATTTACAAAACAGTAGTCTCACCTCTGGCCTTTTCGGTGGACTGCCAAGCTATGTCTTCCACTTACTATTACAATCAAATTTACATCTGATTAATTAGTGATAGCATCAGAAATCTTCACAAAGTTGTGGAGTTTAAGCCAGGTTGGACAGGCTGAATATCAACTGACTCCTGGTTGCAGCATTGGGAAGAAAGCCCAGTTGTTGCCATGCCTAGCTTCCTTCCCCGTTACATTTTCATTTGCCCACCACTCCGAGCCAATGGGGGGTTTATCAGATGCTTCTCCTTTTGTGTTGTCAAAATTGAACTCTTTGATTGACCCAAGAGAAATGGAACGGTGCTTCCGATAGCTTTGCTCCTCCCCTTCCTCGGAAGCTTTTTCAGGCAGTTCATTGGATGTTTCCCCAGTAGAGAACTCGCAACAATTCTTGGTATCAGCTATTATCCCTTCTCTATCACTTGGGGCTTCTGCCACCATATCCTGTGAAGCTTCTGATGCGTTTCTAATAGGTGCCATGGATTTATTTGCAAGACAGCGTGCAACGTCTTCCCCAGTCAACTCAAATGATACTCTGTGATTAACTATAGTTCCATTATTTTGACATCCAACTCCTGAGTTGGTGAGGGATACCATTTCACGAATCCGGTTCACTAGAAGGTAACTATCTCCAGGGGCAGGGCCCACAGCATCAGGTGTCAAAGATCCAGAATCCATCCTCGAGCCCAGCCCCACACCATCTGGGGTCAAAGATCCAGAATTTAACCTTGAACCCAACCCCATACCATCCGGGGTCAGCGATCCAGAACCTAGCCTTGAACCAACCCCCACACCATCTGGGGTCAAAGATCCAGAACCAAGCCTTGAACCCCATTTACGAGTTGAAAATTGTTCAAAGCCCAAGAGTTTCGGAGCCTCCCCCATGCGGAACTCTAGGATAGGGCGTCTATCAGGGAAAGGAGTTGATGTTCCAGAATTTGAGATTGCCGATCCAGGTGATATGAGGTGACCACCAGGGCTTCCTGGGTACTGTTGATAAGGCTGGAATTCATAATGGGATAATGCAAACTTCAGGCTGGTCCCATTGTTTCTACGAGCGCGGTCAAGCGAAGATGTTAGCAGTTGAGCAAATGGCACTTCAGGGGATGAAGGTGTTGTCAGTTGCACGGATTCAGGAGGGGGAGTGAAAGGAGCAGTAGATGGTTCGGTGGTGAAGGTAGAAAATACAGGGGGAGAGACTAACTGTGTCTCATATGCATAAGGACCTACAGTAAAAATCGCTGCTGTTCCACCCGGTGAATAGGAATTGACAGAAAGAGAAGTGAGGGACAGTAATCCAGCTGGTGATTGGGTAGCAGAGGGAGGATCTGATTGTAGGAAGGATGCGGGAGAAGAGGGAGGGGCAATGAAGGGTAGTACAATGGCAGTTGAGGGGGTTGGGTTTTCATTGGCAGGGGCTGCAGCTCCTGGTACAACTGGCTCAGGAACAAGGACAGCATGGCTAATCCGCTTGCTGTTTTTATGAGATCCAAAGCACCAGTAAAGGCTCCAGCAGCTTCCCCATCTTCTTTTCTGTAATCAGATTTAAAAAAAAAAAAAATCATGAATAACTAGGAGTTTGAATGGAATTAAGACTTGGTTTCTTCTCTAGCTTGTAAGATCCACAATCATTTAGCAAGCAACAATCAGGGGCCAAAGAGGGAAACACAGCCAGACCTTCATCACCGGACACGTGTGTGTGCATTTACACAAGAAAAATAGTTTGATGCACCCAAAGCAAAGATACAGCCCTCACTACAATATAAGCATGGGTACAGCCATCTTCATCACCGGAGTTGGACGCTCAGTGCCAACTTTAAAATAATTTCACCGCATGCCCCACAACCCAAAATGTCATCAAATGCAAAGTAAGCCAGCAATTTAGCTTTACAATTTGAAAGAAAAATTAATTCCAGTTAGCATACAGAAATGTTTGACAAGAACTATATAGTGTTTCCAAGGTCCTGCTGCCCCACAACCCAAAATTGTCATCAAATGCAAAGTAAGCCAGCAATTTAGCTTTGCAATTTGAAAGAAAAATTAATTCCAGTTAGCATACAGAAATGTTTGACAAGAACTATACAATGTTTCCAAGGTCCTGCTGTTGCAAATTAATGTGTTGGAGTGCTCCTGTAAAACAGCAGATGCAACCTGGTTTTGTGCAAAGTTGATTGCAACAATACGGAAATTGAAGCAAAGCTTCTCAATGAAACTTAGATAGTTTGACCATTTCTTCTGATCCTAGAACATGTCATGTAAATTTGGCTTATTCTAATGGCCATCAAAATCACTTTTCCTCAAAGATGTCTCCCTGCACCCCCTAATGCAATAGTCTCTTGAAAAAATCAATAAACAAGATCCTCTATAATTATGGCTAGAAGAGGAAGAGGAAAAGGTAGGGAAAAGAGGGAAGGGGGGGGGGGGGTGTTTGGAGACTACCCGCATTCCCTTTAGAGTGATGCTTTCACCCCCCCCACAAAAAAAAAAAGCACTCCACAGGTTTCCATTCCAGGTCCTCCTCTTAAAGGATCATTAAACACTAGTATTACTTTTCTAAACCCATTTGAGAAACGTGTCTCACAAAAAATCAGTGGTATCACCTCCATGACATAGCATTTCTGTTTTCATGATTACAAGGATAGATTTTAGTTTCTACAAAACGAAAATCTTACATTTTATACTTACTATATTAGTTGATGACAAAACAAAGAAACCAACTTAACTGAGCCAAATATGTATATTACGCTTGTTTGACTAAAAAATACAGTAGTTCTTATAAAATCTTCTTCTTTCCTTTCCCTCGGTTTCTCAGCAGCCAAACACAGCACCAAAAAGAAAAAGAAGAAAAAAAAAAAAGAAAAAAGAAAGACCGAGATAGATTAATGATTAGCAGAAAATATGTCATTCACATATATAAAAAGAAAAATGAAAAAGCAGAAAGCAATGCCTAAAAAGTACAACCCCAAACGCTATATCAAAACTGCGGTAACTAAAACCTCTACTAAATTGAGCTTACATAACCAATCAATTTAATCGTGAGAATTTCAAATTTGAAAATCTCACAAAGATTATCAAGTATAAGATCCAACATTCCGTTCAGTTTTTCCTTCTTCAACCAGCAGTTTCTCACCCATCAAACAGAGTATAAGAAACATGAACAACTAATCGAAATGACCTTTTGTTTCTTTTCCTCCATGAAAAAAAAGGGAGAAATTTGTTTCCATTTCCAATACAATTTCCCACCGCCAAACGGTACAAAAAGTAACTGAACTCAAACAAATAAGGGGAAAAATCAGCAAATCCAATCATCTAACAGATAACAGTTTCTCATGGAACAACCAAAACAACACGAAACGCACATCCAGCATATTAATCACTCTCTCCATTTTCCTCATTTTTGCAGCTACCAGACAAAGAAAAATAAATAAAATTGAAGACACGCAGTCATATATCATATACAAAACCAACACATACACTTACCGGAACAGTGGTGGGCTGGACGCGAGTCTCTGCAGAGACGATAGCGGTGGCTGCGGCGTTTATGGTCTCCACGCTGTTATTATTTACGCTTCTCATCCTTTTCGTTTCGTTCCGATCCGAAGCAAGCTCTGCCTTTTTTTTTTTTTTTTTTTTTATTATTATTATTTTTTTTTTTGTTAAAGAAAAAAATCAAAAGAAGCTCTGTGTTTTTCTTTTTTGGAACTGGAAGTCTGCGGTGACTGAATTTTCCGGCTACTTGGGGCTAAGAGTCGCCGGGAAATGATTGGATTTCCAGTTCCGGCGAGATTTGAGAACATGGAATTCAGATTTTGATGATCTACAGGCTACAGCTACAAATACAGCATCAAACTGCTAACCATGACTACTACATAAATGTATTTATTTACAAAATCAACTCTCTCTCTCCGGGGGGGTTTCCTCCAATTTTGCGCTAAATTCTGACCACGTCAGCGTGAAGGGATAATTAGAAGGGACCCACGTCAAATTATTGTTATTATACCATGTAGTTATTGTCTTTTTCTTGATTATTGTTATTATCATTTCTTTTTATATTCATTTGCTTACCCAACTAAATAAATGAATATCCCTTGTATAAATTGGATGAGGATCCCTATTATTACAAAAATTCAGGCAAGGGCTGCAGGATCTACTTGGCTCAAAATCTTTTTTCTTAAATTGTTTTTTTTTTATGGTGAAATTTGAACAGTTTAATAATAAATAGTTTCAATCTATATAAATTAATTAATTTTAATGGTATATATGAGAATGATGGTTTTTGGGGATTATGGGATTGTTAAAGATAGCTTATAAAAAGAAAGGAGTAGTACATCTAAGGTGTTTGGATTATAATAATCCACTTATCCTTATATACTAATAATGGTTGTACTTTTACTTTCCCATAATAATTTGCATTCTTAAAAGTTCATACTTGAGTTAATTTTTCATGCCTTTTTAACGTGATGAAGTGGCTTCAATGTGTATATGCACTAAACTTTGTGAAAGTTGAGAATAGTATTTCAACAAATTAAAGAGGGATTTTATAAGGATTAAGGATGAGGCTCCTCTAGAACTAGAAGGAATTTGCAACAAATCCTAAGTCCTAACCAAAATGAATTTGATATATGAATGAGGAGCTCGTGACATGCTAGATGAGGCTGCCTATCAACCTAGCCTTTTCCTCTCTTCCTTTTTTATTTTTATATATCTTTTTTATGTGCAATTATTAATTAAGTATATATTATTATTTTTTAATTTATAATTTGTGGGTCAACAAGAAGTAACTGTAACAAAGATCTGTTGCATTATTATAGTATTATTACAACCGGGTTTCGTTAAAGATAATGATGTTTCTAGTAATTACCCAAATGAATTGACCCAAGTGCCCATCGGCCCGTCTGAAATTTACCATGACGCCACCAATAAAAGAGCGACGGTGGGGGTTTAAACTTTATAAAGGCATGGAGGGCTTTTAATGACGAAACCAACGACAGGTGGGTGTGGCTTGTGAGTTGTGAGTTGTGAGGGAGGGAGATCCTCGTGATTTATGGCGGTGATTATGATGTTCCTTTTTTTCTCAGAATTGTACTTCATTATACACATGACTCTCGTGACCACGTATGAATTGTGTGGCACCCCCCAATTTACTACTCATATCATATCAACCTTCATATTCTGGGATAAGGATCCCTATTGTTTTATTATAATATTATTTTATTACAACTCTCTAATTTATCTTTTACATATCCATTTCAATAAATAAATTTAAGTTGTAAATTCTATCCCACAATAACTTTGTACATTAATTACTACATGGTAGTACTGGTACATAAAAAGGTTGGTTAGCCAACGTCCTTGTCATATAAATATTATACTTATAGCATGATGATCGAGGGTGTTTCCGTCCAAATGTCATAATTTTCCTTTTTCTACTTATTCTCACTTTTCTACCGCAAAGGCACTTTATTGTGAAAGTTGTGCACGTGTGCAGATCCAATTGTTTTTGTGCGCACCCCTCGTGCGTAAGATGGTGACAGCCCTTTTTTTTTGGCTCTCAAATTAACCTCACACGAGTTGGTTCCCCTCTTAAACCATTATCCTTTGCCTTCCGATAATGATGGTATCCCAACACCCTCCCTCCTCTCTCCCTCTCTCTCTCTAAGCCTCTCTCTCTCTCAGCAAAAGGAACTTTTGATGGGCTTCCACCTTTCAACCTTTCAATGCGTGTCTGATTATTCTTTAGAGCTTTTTAACCTTTTATTATGCATCTTTCAGTAGATTTTGGAGCTCACAATTATGATGATGATTCACTTTTCCACATCCTAACAACAAAAAGATTAAAAAGCTTTTTGGACTAAGTCCTTGATGCAAACTAAGCAGATTGTTAGCCCGTAGTGTGTGTAAGGTTTGAGAATTTTTTTATAGATCAATGAATTAGGGATGATTTCAACATAAAAGTAGTGAGTTATGGTTTAGAAATCTAATTTTTTTTTTAATTAAATGTGTTGAATTAGAATTAATTTATATAATTTTATATCAATATCTCGATCCGATCCGATCCCAACCCTACACATGCATAAACACGAATCGTTATCCCTAATTGTAGATATGTTTCTAATCGTACTTAAAGTCTTTTAACCTTTTCACCTTTCATAAGTCTTTTTATTTTTTTACTAGAACTATAAAGTTGAGAATGATGTGATTCACTTTTTCAGTCCCGACCCCCTGTAACCAAGAAGAAGCTAAAACCTGAAAAGATAAAAGAGAAAAAAATAGCAACTTTAAATGTTGGGTCCACTGGGAGGTGCAACTACTGGATATTTCATTAGGTGACCCTGTTATGGGGTGGCTTAGTGTGGTTATGGTCCTACAAGCCAAAAGCTAAACCAGCACACCACATGTTCCGGTTGATCAAGTAGATGGGGCGAGATTTTGAATGTTTAATAATATCAACCACACATATTCAGCTACCCACATTTCTTCAACATCCTCATTTATACTGCTTGGCACCACCGTTGCGGTCTTAAAATATAAAATAAAGTACAAATTATTTTAAAAAAAAAAAAAAATTGTGTGGGAGAGGAGATGAGAAAAGAAAATGAGACGAGGGATTTAAATGATTCTTTATATAGGTTTAAAATTACAATTTTATTGAATGATTTAAATATATTTTGTTATAATGGAATGTATTTATAAAGAGTGTAAACAGAGAATAATATTCAAAATAAAAGTACACTAGTTCTCTTCACCGCAAGGAAGGTTTTAGCATGACAGGCACCTACTAAGACACCCATCGTATGAACAGCTTTCCAGAAAGAATGGCAGAATGCATGATTTGCGTGGTCCAACGTAGCTATCACACGTATTGATCATGCACCTTTTTATTCAATTTGGGTCGTAATTTGTGTTTGTGTGATGGGTTCGGTCGTGTGAGGTATGAATATTAAATTATATAAGTTAATCTTAACTTTACCTATTTAGTTGACAGTCTTAAATGTTGCGTTGTCAATTCGTGTCGAAGTATGTGTAGAAGACTATATATGTCAACTCTAACTTGACTCATTTAAGTAAACAGATTAGACCATCAACTATATTAAATTAATTTCATGTTAAATTCATGCTAAATTCACGAATCGTGTCAAAAATTGAACCCTATATTCAATAAAGCCTTTCATTAACAAGAAATTGGGTTGGGTTTGTAGAAGTAGTAGTTGGGCCGTTGGGTTCCCCAATGGTCGTGGGTCCAAAAGCAGTCCAAAACCAATTCTCGTAGGCTCGTATCATTGTTGGGTTTACTTAAGTTGTAGGACATTTCCTAGTCAGCCCGAAAGCAGCCCAAGATCAGTATCGCATTTCATATCACTCTCTATGATTCTTGTGTTTCAGGATAATTCTGCCATGACTCAAAAATCAGACAAACTAGCATAAAGAAGCAGGCTTACTATCTTCAAATCACCACACGTATGGTCATGGCCTCAGCAATTTGTCCTCCCACATTTTCATCATCGTCCTCTAGTACAAAATATGTTATTTACTCCGTATCTTCTTCTCTAATTTCACACCCCAAAACCCCAAGATTTCATCTCTCCAAATGGGTTCCCCCAATGGGTCTCAACCTTTTCTCTCCGTGGAGCGGTCTCAAACATCTGGGTATCTCAATCACACCAAAGCCTCTCAATTCAGGTACTTCTTCTCATCTGGGTTTCTGGGTATTTTTTCCTTTGGTCGTTTATTCTCTTTTTTAAGTCAGCTGAACTAATTGGGATGTGAATCTTTGGTTTTTCTTTTTCTTTTTTATTTTATTTTTTATTTATTTTAAAATGATGGTGGTGCAGAGAGGAAGGGGAGGTGCAAGGGTAAGATGGTTTATGCATCTCTGTTTGGGGTTGGAGCTCCCGAGGCTCTGGTCATTGGAGTGGTAGCTTTGTTGGTTTTTGGTCCCAAAGGTCTTGCTGAGGTGAGTTGCGTGTATAAAATTTAAGACTTTGGACTTTATCTTTCAGTTTGTTACATTTGTCGGATTACTAAACTATTAATTTTCTATGTATATGCATGTGATCTTTATTCGAATTAACCTCATGCTAGTTATCAGGAAAAAGAAATGTGTGGGACGAACAAGATGCTTTGTCTTACTTCTTCTCAAGGATTTGGGATTAAGCCAATGAAATTGTTGTAAGGTCCATTGTAATCTTGAAATGCTATGCCCATGGGGGGAAATGATCTTTATCAACTTACAAATGTTTATTTAAAAAAAAATATTTGGCAAAGTGTACTGAGAATCTCAAAGAGGAATGTCTGTCGGCTTGCAAAATTGCTTAAAGAGATAAAAGAAAAAAGAAGCGATCATATTCATTAGTAGAATGTTTGCTGAAGAGCATCCCTTAAACTCATGATTTGACTGAGACTTCGAGAGAGCATAGAATCTGATACTAGTAACACCTGTTATCTTGCTAGGACAACCTAAGCCTCTTACACTCCTGTCAGTTATCATGATGAACCCAACAAATCTTACGAAATTTCCCGCTAGAGAAAGATCGTAATGGTGCCACATCTGAACTCCAAGCTGCCTCTTCCCTAGGAAGCTTCTAGTATCTTCCTAAGGAGCTCACTCTGGGCTCTTAAGTAGTCCACAACTTAATGTATTATTTTTCATGGTTGATAAGTTAAGTAATCCACGAATACAGTATCATTTTGGACCATATCTTGAATGAAATATCTCTTTACATCACCAGAGTAAGAACTATAACTTGTAAGAAGCCAAATAACACCTATACTCTGGTATTTATCATTCTTCAATTGTTTTAACTTTCCTTCAATGCTTATTCTCAATTACCACAGATATTCTACACTGTATGAACAAACATAGTGGCATCTCTGAGTCTGAAACAACAACACAAGCATCAATAGACAACAGAGTGATACTAGAATACCCTGCAACTTTCTCCTTTGATCCTTTGCTGCAGAGCCACTCATAAAGTATAATACTCTGTTATGGGAGAGACATATATAGTTAGTTTCACTACTTCTTACTTCATGTAAAACTACAGATAATTTATGAGGGCTATCTACTTTGTTTCCTACTTTTTGGGTGCTTTGTAGGCAATGAACTAGTGATACCTTTTATACATAGGAGGTATCTATGAAGATGTAGGGAAACATGTTGGTTTACTTTACCCATATAAAAAATACACTAATGTTGAAGTTGATGTATTCACATGTTCATTTGTAGCAAATTTCAGGGAAGCAAGCTCTATTATATCATGTTAAAAAGTTGGGAGTTTGAGTTGTGGTTAGTGATAGGTGGGTTAACTATCATTTTTGTGCTGCTCTTCATTCTCTAGGAAAATTTGAATTGCATGCTTATCATGTTGTATGATTCCTTTATTTATTTTTCGTAAGCAC
Organism: Betula pendula; assembly: GCA_900184695.1. NCBI lineage: Eukaryota > Viridiplantae > Streptophyta > Magnoliopsida > Fagales > Betulaceae > Betula > Betula pendula. The sequence continues at coordinate 111,173 of FXXK01000299.1, forward strand.
ACTAGAGCCCTGAGTTGAGAATGGAGGAGTGGCAAAATTAAAATAAATCAGGTCCAGAGTGCCTATATATGATTATCTTTGTCCTTATATGTTACATGTTTAAGTGTGTGAGCAATTGGTAGCATAATATGTCTTGCATAGTTGTGACTTAAAGATCAACTCTTAACAATAATTAATCTTCTTGTCCGTGTGTTCTAGATGATCTATATGGTATCTCAATTAAGTTAGCTAAATGCAGGTTGCTCGGAATTTGGGGAAGACTTTGCGTGCATTTCAACCCACCATTAGAGAACTTCAGGTTGGAGCATAATACTTTAATTTGAATTTGTCTTGTTTAAGTCACTCAGGAGAATCTCTCGTTTTTAGTAGTGGTGCCTCTTTATTCGTATGTAGGATGTTTCGCGGGAATTCAAGAGCACCCTTGAAAGGGAGATTGGTCTTGATGACATTTCAATGGAAAACAAAATCAGCTCCAGCAGACCCAACGCGACATCAACCCCATCAACCACTACGATCACCAATGATTCTCAGACTGTAGTTGATCCCAGTGAGTGATTTAAGTATTTCCAGCATCTACATTCTAATTTTGCAAAGCAGTAGACATTAACTTATATGTGGTTTAATTGGGCCCCTTGGTTCATTAAACTTATTTTTAATTAAACTCCTTGTTTCATTTTCATAGTAGTACCATTACATATTTAGTTTTAAGTATATATACTTGTTAAAAGACGCCAGCATTGGCTGGTTTTATAATTATGTAGAAGTGGCAAGCATGAGTGTTTGCTATGAAGCACGCCCTTGTCCTTCTCCTGTACCCTCCTTTCCTTTTAAATAAATCTGGTAGAGCCATGTCATTTCCAAAATTGCAGATGGTGCTTCATCCCCAAACAGATCATATACCACTGAAGAGTACCTAAAGATCACAGAAGAGCAGTTAAAGGCATCTGCTGCCCAACAGCAGGGGCAGATACCTCCTTCAGGAGAAGATGAGTTGGAAAGTCAAACCCAGCCCCAAGGTTAGTCATTCTTCAACAACTATCTCTCTCTCTCTTTGTTTCTGGTAAGTCTCTCTCTCTCTCTCTCTCTCCCTCTCTGATTTCAAGTGTATAATTTGTTTATCAGCTACGATTCGAGAAGCTGCCATTGCAATGCCTCCACCTCAAAAGCCTGAAAGCGAGAAATGAAACCTCATAAAGGAAAACGAAAGAGGTATCAGAAGCCCGAAGTGAGACATGAAACTCCATGTATATGATTGTGTAACCCCCCCCCCAAAAAAAAAGAAAAAAAAAAATTATGTAGTCATTCATATTTCATCGTTTGTTAACTGTTAGAGTTTAGAAATTCTGTAGCGGTTCAAGAGGACAACCAAGCACAAGTTCTGGTTGTCACTGAGCTGGTTGTGGAGTACATGATTTTGTAGCAAGTAGCACTGCAACTAAGAAATGCTAAATTTTGGAAATAAATTAGATTCTTTTTTTATGATGCATGATTGTGATCATTTCATAATTCAAAATGAAAAATAAAGGAAAAGCTGAGGGTAAACCGGTACTTGAGTTGAGTATGCTATCTACCTTATCGATCATCGCGTGTGGCTGTGAGGCGCATCCAGCCTCCATTGTAGATGTTCTCGAGGTTTTGGTCCTTCTGGCACATACGGCCAGGCCATCCTGGCCCATCTCGGCTGATGGCCGGTGAGCCCTCCATGGTTGGCATTAAGGGAATTTGGGACCCTTCATGTGGATTTAGAAGGGTGGATTTTGAGGGTGTATTTGTTTATTTATCAGCCTGTGTTTCTGCAGTCAACTAAGACGTATTTCAACTCCCTATACGGTAGACAATTTTCTTTCAAAAAATGGCATACAGTTTTTAAACTCGCTCAAAATGGTAGATCCTTTATTTATTTGTCATTGCAAAACGTCAAGCCGCTTTTACTTTTAACACGTGGTACGACAGACTTGTAACGGCAGCAGGTTGTAAATTCAGAATGACAGTAAGGCTTCCAAAGATATCAGTCTCATGCACGTCACGTTTGCGCTTCCCATGCTCAGAATTTATTAGCTAGTGTACATATTTCACATTATCAAGTAATTCCCAAAAAAAACCTAAGACAACAATTCATAAACGAGTTTACTCGGGAAAATAACAATAATAATTGAGCCGCAGTTGTTTTGAACCATCTGCTGTTCTGATACCTAAAGGCTAAAAGCCAACGAGTATGCACGCACAGAGCATATGGAATTTTCTTTCCACTTTATATTGGAGGGCAGAAAAACATAAATTACATTAATATGCCAGAGTATTTCGTTACAACAAATTCATTTGTCTGTGAGACTCAAAATCTAGATAGTCTTGATTTGCCTGACCACTATATCCATACATATCAAAAATCTTATCATCTGAAGGCATACTGCTGCCTTCTCTTCCTCTAAAACCCTCCAGTGGTGAGGCCCAAGGAGCTGGAGTTGAGGGGTTAGAGCTGGAAGCTTCTTGGTTTAGACCAAGAGCACCCAAATTTGAAGGTGAGTTTCCAGTGGGCCTTCTATTGGAGGAACTGGCCGTTGTTAGCGAAATGGATGTTGACTGCTGCTGTTGAAGTTGCTGCTGGTTCTTCATTGGTGACTTGGGCCGAAGAGCTTCTATTTCGGGGGTTGTAATCACAAGATGGGGTGCCTCTGGGGGTGGATTTCGTCCTCCCCCTCCTTGCCAAACTTTCCCATCCTTATCAGCAAAGCTCCTTACATATGCCTGAATTCAACCCAAATCCAAATAATAGTGAATAAGAAAACAAATCAATACAACTCAAGAAACAAGCATGAATAAAGACTTATGCTCTAGGCTTCATTTGTTTTCAGAGGATAGTATAAGTTTCGTTGGTGATGCATATCATAAAGATGTAATTGTAAAATTGCTGTTATATATGGAAATATGGAAAAGTATGAGTCAGGTTTGACTTCTTTATATGTAAACCCCACTTTTGGGGCACGAAGTAAGGTGTGCAAGATTTTGCCTTTCAAACGGGAGTAGATTTTCAATGGAAGACTAATGTCTCGTTTACTTCTTTGCACAAATGATTCAACTATAAGATATGGCAGATCAAACGTGTTGCATGGGAACTTATTCATATACCAAATTCTGAAACTGAATTGCATGCTGAATGCTCAAGTATGTTGGTGTTTTAAGATGATTCCATTAAAACATGGCAGCTCAAACTTGATGCATGTATGTCAACTTCTGAATTCTGTCACTGTGAGAAAAAGAGACTATTTCTAGTCTGCAGATCTTTATTTTTTGATAAAGTAAACACATGTTACACAGACATATGGGATTGAACCCATTACATCACCCTCCACCCCTTGTTTATAGGGAGAAGAGATGCCTTTGGTTAAAGGACCATTGACACCTAGTCCACATTACGCTCTTTCTGTTTCACCAAATAATATTACCGTGGGAAAGATTATTTCCTAAAAATCATTTGTCAATAAAGAATTTGCATTTGTTTGTTATTAACTTTAGCTTTTTCTCAGAATAGGTCAAAAAGGGAAATAGTTTTAGACAATGAAGACACTGTTACTTTCCACTTAAAAGGTTTTTGCTCCTTAAAATATTTGCAAGACATTAATAACCCCAAAATTTTTCACTGGTGCTTGTGGGAAAATATACTCAAACAAAATCTGGGATATATCATTTTCCCATGTTTGCCAGAAAAATAGTACTTTACTCAAGATTTTAAAAATTGGGAATCATACAAACAACTAGAAAATAAATACTTCCTGATTTTAACATTTTTTTCCTTATTTTCCGGTGAAACAAAGAAAGCCTAAGGTTGAGGTCATTAATCATGCTTCCCATCAGCCCTCTATGTTTCCCTCTCAAGAAAATGATTTCCATTGAAATAAACAAAGGCCAGAGAAAGACATCAATTCCACTCATGGAAGAAACTGAGCATTGGCAATGTTCTAATTGATAAGTACAGCAGGAGTTCTACAATTCTTATATTCATATCCCACATCTACTTTTCCACACAAAAATGAAAGCCTATATGAATGTCCAGTTCCAGAAATAGATTGGCTGTTCAGCAAAAACATTTAACTACAGTGGTTTTGTTTTCAAAGAACATTATCAGATTGATTAACATACCTCAGCATTAAAATTTGACGAGGATAGTTCTTTGCCGACAGTCAGCCAACCAGACCGAATATTGTGGTCTTCACCAAAGAGCTCAAGTCTCCTGCGGCCAAGGGCAAAATGCTCAACAATTCTGTACATGTCTTCAGGCTTTTGGGTTGAACCTGCAATTTCATTGCCATACAACTTATTTTGTAAGAGCTCTTTCATCAGTACACATTATAAAACCATGGAAACTATAAAAAAGTGTTTGTAAACTAAAAATACAATGCCTTTATACTAGGGATAAAAGAAAAATCGTGCTATACAAGTCATTGTGTTGCAGTTCTAGTCAACAAACACATGCCAAAATCAATTTGCCATGCTTATCAGGAACAATAAAGAATGAAACCAACATAAACCTCAAAAACATTGAAGAAATACCGAGAAACATTAACTCCTTATACTCAGATGCAAAAGTGCTAAGAATGCCTGCCTTTCTTTTTGCTTTCATTTGCTTCAAACGTAGTTCAAATAACACATCTCAGTTTGAGACTTCACAAGAAAAAAATTTCAAGCAAAATTTACAAATTTGGAAAAGAATTTGCACAGACCCATGCATGACACCTGACCAATGAAACATGAAAGTAATTGAGATGACAACTCAATTTCAAAATGAAAATGATCACAAATAATACAAAGCGTATATGTAAAATTGATGGATGCAAAACAAAGGTCAATGATGTCAAAGACATAAACAACGATACTGACCATAAGGTGGTTCCTCGGCAATTATTACATCAGTATCAATGTTGGCGTGGATAATGTGACCATCAGTACTGCGACGGACAGTTCCTTTTATGCCCATCAAGCAGTGCTCCTTTACCATAATGAAAATATGACAAACAAATTAGGAAATTAACCCTTGTATTAATAAAGCATTCAATGAAATAACAAATAAGGCAAGGCAGCAAGATGAAGCTGCAGACATCCAAAACATAAAAGAAAAACATCAAACTGACCTTTGAGTGCTGAAATAAAGTATGAGAATCATGACGCAACCCCGGTGTTGCGGTAGCTTTGTTTGTCTTCACCCAACAAATATCCTCACACCTACGAAATCCCCACTAAAGGACCCAAAAGAGAATGACAAGAGTAAGAAACACGTGAACAATCTTATAATATAACTTACAGTTACAGCCAAAAAGAACAGCCTAGTCCTATGCATAAAAAAATTCTAGAGGCCCAATTATACACCTTCTTTAAACACTGGCGGCCCTGCTCAAGGCCCACAGCATCACCAACCCAAAGGAAGATAAAAGAAGGTGTGTCTGCTATTGCCTGTGAACACAAAGACAAAAAAACTTAGATATCCGAGTCAAGGGTGAAAAGAATTATGGCAATACAAGAAAACTGTGTTAAAGTCCTTTCTTGGACCAAGAAGTTAATGCAAGTTACATAATAACATTCCAATTCAGGTTTGTTGGAATAGAAATGGTGGTATTATCAAATCATACGCCTGATAATATAATTTCTTATCATTTATTATCTGCGACAGAAAGTGGTTAGAATTACTTGTTAGCAAGTTCTACCATCACTTCTATAAATGCGCATTCAGAACAAGCACAAAGAAAATTGCAATTGGAATAGAAAAGATGACACGCAGAAAGATCACCTCAATCTTTAGACTCATTATTTCTTCGAATGTCCAGTACTCCATATGGTCAGCAACACCAGGTGCGCGATGAACATATTCCTCCCATGGGGGGTCCACAAGAATGACATCAAACTTGGTTCCGAAGAACTCTGGGGACAGCTCAAACTCTTTTAGGTCACATCTGTAATACATAGGAGGAGAAGCGGATTTAGCCACAATCTCATCCTTTTTCTGTATGAGCTCCCTAAGCTTAGGGTAATCCTCTACAACATTTGTAAGCTCTAGCTCTCTGATGAAATTCTGCGGTCGCATACCGGTGTCAACGAAATTTTGAGAATAATCATTCTGCTCTCCTCTAGAAGGAGCTTTACCAGGAGGCCCACTACTTTTAGGTGGAACCCAACCCCCGGGAGTTTTATCAAGTTGAGTTCCTCGTCCCATTGGTCCAGCAGCACTAAAACCAGGGCCAGATATGCTTGGAGGAACTCCTCTTGCAGGGCCGGGTTGGTTAAAATACATCGCAGGGGATGAGTTCCCCATGTTAGGAGGAAACCTCGGACCTGATGGTCCAGGAGGAACAGGAGAGAGACCTGGGGCAACAGCTAACATATTCATATCAACAGCTCGAGCCCCAGGCCAAACGGGCGGAGTAAATGGTGGAATGAAGACGCCTGGTGAAATTGGTGGACCTGGAGCAGGTTGCATACCAGGGGTAAGTTGCTGCATTGGTCCTGGTGGAGGCATTCCAAGAGGAACGAAAGGTGATCCCATTATAGGCAGTGGGATTGCTACCTGTTGGTTGTCTCTTCCAGTTGGCCGACCCCTTCCTCCTCTCCCAACTCTACTCCCTTTTACTCCTTGCGGGGCAGCTCTGTTGAAGGACCCTGGATCCTGGTTCCCATATGGAGGCTGTGAACCACTGCTAGAACTTTGGACACCAGCACTACGACCAGACATAGCACCTTTCTGGCTTCTACCCTTCCCTCCAAGGACATCAAAGTCATCCCTCCATGAATTTTGATCTCGCATAGAGGTACCATCATCTGTATATCTTTCCTTTGAATCTTCACCAGGTGGCCCAGACCCATATAAATCATTCCTTCTTGCCCTTTCATCCTGCATATATGCCCACTCTTCATCATTTGGTGCTGATTTCAAGTCAGATTGCTGAACAACTTCAGCTCTCCTGGAAAAGTTGGATCCAGACTCTGCTCTTCCATAATCAAGAGGCTTAGTTTGGATCTCTATCACATCATAATTCTCATTCGAAATTCCAAAGTTTGATGAGGTTTTCACAGCTTCACCCCTGCTTCCGTCTTTCCTATTACCAGACCGACCATGAGGCCTTTCAATGTCAGTCCTCTCACGACCATGTCTTGGCAACTCCCACTCTCTGCCATGATCATAAACAATATCCCCATTTTTTGACTCTTTATCACTACTGATAGGTTGCCTTCTTTTCCAATTCTCTTTGGAACCTTCACGGTCCCTATTCCTATCGCTCCAGCTATCATCTCTGCCTTTTGATCTATCATCCCTGTAACCATCCTTTTCCAGTTCCTTCCGCTTGGGGTTGAAATTTCTTTCATAATCTATCTCAGAGTGATCTGTTTCTTGATGACGCCTCCCACCCCTCTCGGGGGTCCTTGACCTGTTGGAGAGCCCTACTTCTCTCGCACTTTTATCCCTCGTCCGCATATTTTTATCATCATCTGTGTTTAATGTTCTCTCGCGGCTTTCGGCAACATCTAGAATGGGAGTTCTCTGCTGTCTATGCTTCTCGGTTTTCTCCCTGCCTGATCTGTCTTCACGAGTAATGGGGCTACCCCTATTATCTTCTTCTAGTGCCTCTGACTTAACTTTGCTCCTACTCCTCTCAACATCAGCTCTTCTCTCTTCCCTGTTGTTAGATTTGATACCCTTCTCACTGTTTGAATCTACACCACGGATCTTACTGTCACTTGGTTCATTTCTCGCGGACACACTTCTCTCTTTAGAACTCTCATACTTGGTAGCATCAGAAGCCTTACCACTTCTCAGGTCAGCTCTTTCAGAATAAGTTTCTTCAGCTTTCTTGATTGCATCAGATTCGTCCCATTTTCTCCTCGAGTTTTTCACCTCCTCAGAAGACCCATGACCCTTCTCTCGACCACTTTCCCTCTTCTCTGAATACCTGGAATCTCTATCAACCACTTTTTCAAGCTCTCCATCAAGGGACCTTTCTTCTTTGCTTTTACTTCTGCTCTGAGAATTTTCAAACTCTGAAAACTTTGAGGCAATTTTCCTTCTCTCACTTTCATCAGCTCGACCATGCCCTCTACTTCCTGATTTATCTCCAACATCTTTCCTGTTCTCTAATTCTCCATCCTGGTACCAATTGCTCAACTTTTCCAATGTATTCTCCTCTTGTCTTTTCTTCATCTGCTTAGAGCGTAACTCTTTTTTTGAGTCATAGTCATCCTCGTCACTACCTGCTCTGCTGGATCCACCTGACCGTTTGCGGCCCTCATTTCTGTCCCCAGAACTTCTTCTCCTTCCACTGCTATCTAGCCCTTCAACCTCGTCTCCATTGCTCATTTTCCTTGACCTACTTGACCTATGCTTTCTCTTCTCACTGCCCTCCCACTCTTCATCATCTCCAGTTCTATCACTCTTCACATCAGAACCATCCTCTATGTCCCGTTTCGCATAACTCCGACCACGTTCGGGAGAATCCATCACAAGCACAGGCCTTCAATCACTGTCTACTCTTTGAATAATGTTCTTACTTCCAGAGCAGATTGATGCACAAATAATCCACTAAAAGATCCTCCTGAAACCAAATTAAAAGAAGTTAAAGAGATAAAAGGAAAATAACAACCAAATCGACCATTTATGAATACACCGAAAAGGTCTCACTTTCTAACTTTTTGAACTTGGGTTGCCAGCAGTTGTGCATAAAAAATATAGACACAGATTGAAAGCAAAGTGATTCAATTGACTTGAGAAGCAGATCCAGAAAAACACAAAATTGGCTAATCTCATTCCAGTAATGTTTGGTAGCACACGAACAATAGAGCACAAGTAACGTAAAACTCTCGAGCTCAGCCCAGAATTAAGAAACAACCCAATGAAATTAAAACCCTAAAAAAACTTGAAATCCAAACACATGAACCAATTATTGCACCAGCCAACTAACAAAACAACAAAAATCAAAACTCATCGTTTGGTTGCCGAGAAAGCTAAGACAAAGAAAGCAAACCACAATTTTGAATCTCAAAATTTACGATTGAATGCGCGGTCCCAAAGCCCGAAACATTTGCAATCCAGCTAAGCTACACAGTAAAACCCAGTTCAAAAATTTGGGAAAATCATAGTTTTGTTGTCATTTCTTAACTTTCTTAGGCACCAAAGGCAACACACAATAATCCGACGCCAACTACTTAAAACCCCAGTTTCAAAACCTGTTGAGAATGCAATTTCTTGACTTTCACCAGACAGAACATAAAAGGTTCAGAATTTGAATACTAACACAATGCCCATATGAAAAATAAAATAAAATCCTAACATTGAAATCCCGTACTAATAAAAATAGATTTGAGAGAGAGAGAGAGAGAGAGAGAGAGAGGGAATACCTAGGATGTGAGATTCGGAATTGGAAAGAAGGAAAAGAAAGTAGAAACCTCTGATTAGGGTTTGAGGGTTAGAAAGACACAGTTCTTCTCTCCTCTGTGCAAAAGACCGAGCAGATTACAAGAGAGACGACCCTGATTTTTCTTTTTGTTTTTCTCTTTGTAACTTTTTTTTTTTCTTTTTTTCTTAAGTAATTATTTATTTTTCTTGCACCTACCTACTAATGGATTATTATCTTATTAATTTTTTTAATATTCTGTTTCGAATGGGTTTATTACGCTTTGGTTGCAGATTTTGACGGTGGACTTGTTTTATTTGTTATGACTGGTGGGCGAGTAACACAATCATCTTAATCTTTACTACATGAAAGCTTAACAAATTTTTTAGTAAAAGAAAATAGGGAACCATACTTGTCCTCTAAATCTACCATTCAATTTAAAACTTCTTTCGATTCAATTTAGTTTTTTTTTTTTTTTCCTGAGATGATCTTTCAATTTAGTTAACTTGTCGAGCAAAAATTAACAATAATGATTCTTCATAATATTAAAAAATAAAAATAAAAATAAAATCTGAAAAAATTACAAAAAAATTTAAAAATTTAAAAGTATTTTTTTATTGATTTTTTATGAATATTTTTGTTTTTTTTTTTTAAGACAAAAAGTGAACATTGTATCCAATAGTAAATCAACAGAACATAAATTGAAATTTTTTTAAAAAATACAAATTAAATGATAAATTGCACCATTGAGGGAACTAAGGGGTATTTGTTAAAGATTTAGGCGTGTGGTTCACAAGGTCGAAACCACCTTCATTTTGGTCTTTGGGGGTGGTTTTAGCCACCCTCATTTTTGTCTATGGGGTGGCTTAACCACCCCTAGACTAATAATGGTGGTGTCTCACCACTCTCATAGGCCATAATGAGGATGACCGGCCACTTTTATTGGCTAAAATGGGGGTGGCTTGCGCCCATTAGCTCAAAGGCGAGTCACCTCTTGTCTTTTTTTAAAAAAAAAAAAAACTTAGTGACATGCGGCAAGTTTTGATTCAAACACATGAACTTTTGTTAAAAATTTTGACAAAACATAGACGGAGGTACCGCCTTTATCTTTTCTCATAAATTAATTATCATCTATGATATAAAATAAAATTTAAGTAAAAACAAATAAAATTGTTAAAACTCAAGTAATGAGACAGTATTTAAATCTAAGATTTTTGTATTCTCTATTTTACTTTGTTAGTGATAAGTCATTTTTACGCGATTCATTAAGCTCTTTGTGGGGTGATTGGATGTTACCCCGATTAATTATTATGATTAAAGAAAAATGCTATATGTTCATTTTTTTTTGTTTATCTTTTATTTTTTAAAAAAAAAACTGAAAAAGGAGGACATTGTGAACCTATCTTCATGATGATAGACTTGTCACGTAACAAGATCGGTTCAAAATAAATAAGAAAATGATTTACTTTTACTGAAATTTCACATTACCGACAAAGCAATGTATAGTAGTCATTCGAGGCTTTTTGTTTTTTTTAAATAAAGGTTGGTTTAATGACTAATATACTTTGTCACATTAGTTTGTGAAATATTGTTAAAAGATTGTGTATATATAGCATTACTCATAAGAATCATTATCACCAATGAGTGAAATCAGTTTAAAAAGTCTGGATCACATCATGTGTGCGTGGTAAAAATGGGTTTAAGGGGTGTTGACTGTTGATCTCTTTTTTTTTTTTTTTTTTTTTTTTTTCTATTTAACACCAAGAAATTGTTATAATGAAGCAAAAACTAAGAGAGGTGAGCTCTCAACAGGATCAAACAGAAATCATTGATTGAAACAAGTACAACAAATTAGGAAATGGGCCAAAAATGACCATGTCTTCTGCATGTCTTGGGCTAAAAGCTAAGAAATGAGTTGCACAAGACAATTTTCTAAAGCATGCTAAAAGGCTAGTCCACTGAATGTCTTATATAACGACAACCAACTAAATACCACTCAAGGATTAGAAGTAGGGATGTTCGTCGATTAAGTCGGTGTTGAAAATAATATTTTTGCGTTTTGCCAAATTAGAGTCGATAATGTCATAAATTGTATCGATTTTACCGCATGTAAGCTTGTTTCGCCTACCAACATTACCAACTTTGTCAGTAATTGGCGGTCGGAAATGTCGATTGAATCGGGTCAAGTTTTCGGTTCAGTTGGGCTGTCCCATGTATTTTTTGGGCCAAATTTCATGTTATGACCTTAAAGCCTTTGCGTTTTTTAGGTCGAAAAATAGATTTTCTAATATAGACATTTTCAAAAAATGTTGATATTTTAAAAATATAATATAACATAATAATATAAAAACCTGTTTCAAATTCACATTCTCATAATTAACATTCACAAACCTATTAGATCAGTCATTCACATTCTCATGGTGACATCATAAAATACTTTCAAAAAAATTTACAAAAAAACTCTTATAAATTGATATGGCACGACATGATTAGATTTCTCAAAATTTGAATTTTCCTCATTCCCAGTTATATTAATTATGAGAATGTAAATGTCGGTTAAAGTTGGTAGGCGGTCGGTACAAAATTATTTTTGCCTACCAACCGACAAATGTTGAAAGAAATTTTTTTCTTCCCCCTATCGATCGTCAGTGGCCGGTAGGTAGTTGGAGTCGGTTGAAACTTGGTCGGTACACGATCGGTAGGCGGATGGCGGTAAACTTACACACCCCTAATTAGAAGCACTGCTAACAATTAGTCCAGATCCGTCTTTTAGGAGATATAATATACGAATGAAAAAGGTCTCCACATCAAGAAAAAAAAAGCACTATGAAACATGGAGACTGTAACCCACATAATAAAACAACAAAACCAAAAAAAGTTAATGGTGTCGGAAGGTTAAAAAATTGAGTGAAGATAAACATCACAACTGTGTGATTAAATAGTAATTACACTAGTTTTTTTTTTTTTTTTTGCAATTTTTTTTAAATAAAAAATAAAATTTTTTGCTTGTATTGCACACCAGTGTGATTACTGTTTAATTACACTGGTGTGATGTATATCAATAATCTTAAAAATTTTATTTAGTAATGTCTTTTTTTTTATTTTTCTTTCCTTATTGTAAGTCTTTTTTTTTTTTTTACTCCTTATATTATAGGTCTAATGGGAATAATTTTAGGATTAGAATAATTTAGAGGTAATAAATTCTCATTATTGATAACATTAAGATTAAGATTATAATTTAATATTAGAGATAATATGTTATCATTATTGATAGAGTAATTATATATGTCAATCTTTATATTTATCTTGTGTCAACAAAAATTGATGTGACTTGTGAAATTACTATTAGATTTATGATAGATCATGATTGACCTAACGATGATTTTAAAAGTCACATCAATTTTGGTGGACATAAGAATTGACATATATCGTTACTCTTATTAATAACATTAGAGCACTAGCTTCTTAAACTCTATTCTCTTCCCTAGTGTAGAAAAAATTATTAAAAAAACTTGCACTAACTTTCCTTGTGTTTTATAAACTAAGGAAACATCAAGAGAATCAAAAGTTGTTCCGTTCATCTAGGGAATTAAAAGTGATTCCCTTTACATTATTTTAATATAAAAATTTCTATCTCTCATCTCTTTTTCTTCTACCATTTGTTTAAAACAATATTTAAATGGTTATCTTTTTTTTTTTTTTTTTCTCATAACATTTAATTTAAATAATATTTAAGCAGTATAAGGAAATGATAAGAGAAGTTATTGTGAAGTTTATTTGAATAGTAAAGTAAAAAGTACTTTGGTTCCTTACATTGAAAAAAAATCTAAAAAAAGCTGGTGCCAATACTCTTTAGGAGTGATTTATTATAGTTAGTATTTTATTTCTGCTATGCATTGTAATTGTCTAATTAAAGACACCAAAAAGCTAATAAAATAATCAATAAGTTAAGTATTATAGTTTGTTTATTAAAACGTTTACGATTTTTCAAACTACCTAATAATTATTTTTTAAAAAAAAAGGTTAAAATTCTTAAAATTGACCTACCAAAATCTGTATTTTATGGTGGGTTTTCGATCCCACGTTGGCAGTAACTCGTTGGTTGATTTCTTCAACATTGGGTCTGGTTGAAGACAGTAGCTCGCATAGTACATTTGGTCCTTTAAGTGCTGGCAGCTCATAAAAGGTCGCCGCTTTAGACCCGGGTAATGTATGGGTTGGTCATGATCTGGCTTGTACAGCAAACTGCATATTTAATTAATTAAACTCATGTCCTGCTCACGGCTAGATGGGCCCAGGGCCCACGGGTCAAGGCAAGACCACCCCGTACAGACTACACCACAGTGGCTTTTGATTTGTTTATTTACTCTTCGCAGATATATCTTGATGGCGTCACTATAACTAGAGTCTACAGTCTAGAAATCACATCACAATTTAAGAGGCCACAAGTTTGTGTCCGTGAAGAGATTACAATTAAAAATCATGCATGTGCAAATTCATCGCTAGTCCCTAATTCCAACCGTTTAATTATCCTGTCGAGAGCTTGGACTTCAAAGGGTGATTACGGAAGGGAATGTTTTGGTGATTGTACAAGCCATTCAACATAAGGATGAGTTGTGGAGCTGGTATGGCTAATTAATTGCCAACACGTTGGTACAGTTGGATAGTCTTTAGTTTTGACTTCCACACCATGTCAAACGGGAAGCAAATGAAGCCTCTCATTGTCTAGCAAAAACAGCTATTCACCATTCTTTAAATAGTAGTTGGTATAATAAATGTTTATTTTTCTCCAGAGTATTGTACTTGCTGAGCAAGTTTATTCTCCGAAGATTCAATGAAAGTATATTGAGTTTTCATTTCAAAAAAAAATCATTTAATTATCAAGCGTATTAATTATTTCCCAACAAATATTGCATTTAACATCATGCATCATCATCATAACAATACATACGATAGAAATTCTCTTTTACTTGGAAAAATAAAATAAAAATTACCTTAATTACCCACCAATACAGCAATTTGATATATGATAAGGCTCCGGAAGGCCCAATGGCCCACCCATCAGAATTTGAGTAAAGCGGGCTTCCACACACGCATACATATCACAAGCCCAAAAGGAAAAGCCATAAAGAAACAACCATAAATAGCATGATATCACTGCTATTCTGATTTTAGAATTCAACTCCGATCCGATCCTCCTGCATGAAAACTAAAATCACAACGCCAGTTTCAATCAAGTAATATATTATCAAACCCCTCTAGCTAGGCCTAGCTTCTTCTTCTTCTTCTTCTTCTTCTTAATTAATAGCATGCATGCAAATTAATTAACAAAGTTAGAGGTACTCCATAAGAAAGTCCTTGTCCTTCTCGAGGTTCTCCATAGTGGCAGCCTCCAAGCTAATCTCCACATCGATGCTCCTCCCGCCACTCTTCCCCTGGTACATGTACACCATCCCATCAAACCTGTTGTTGGACCCACTCCTCACACCCTCCGGCTTCCCCCACCCGAAATCCACCTCGTACACCTTGAACCTCGGTGAGCTCCCCACCGCCACGCAGTTCACTCCCGCGTCCTTAAACTCGAAGATCTTCGGTGAGCTCTCCCAATCTTTGTTGCGCTCCTCAATCGCCTTCGCATTGTGTGCTTCTATCGCTTTTTGAATCACTGACGCACCAAACTCTAGCGGGTTTGTCAATAACAACCCTGCTGCCGTCACGGTGAACACTGCTTGGATTAGGTTACCGAAGTAGCTTTCCGGCATCGGCGGCTCCACCCGTTTCCGGCAGTCCGCGAAGACTGTGAAGACGGTGTAGTCTTCGGGCTTCAGTTCACGTGCATGGGTTACATGGCGCCAGATATGGACGGAGAGTGATTGGAATGTGGAGAATGGCTTTGAGTCGTCCGATGAGGATGGGTTTGCGTTAACTTTTGACTTGATCTTGTCAATGGCAGCCTCAGAAAACCTAAAGATTTTCTCCCTGAGTTGTGGAGCCAATTTTGCGCCGCCGTTGGATGAAGCGAGTGGGTCCGAGGGGAGCGAGAGGTCAAGCTTCACGCGTGTGTTGCGGGCTTTGGTCCGGTCGAGGAAGGGTGTGACCGAGATGGAGTGGGCTCCGCTGCAGATCTCGGCCCATGAGCTCATGAAGTGCCACGTGGAGGTCCCATCGAGGATCGCGTGGTTGAATGCACACCCCATTGCGAGCCCGTCTTTCAGCTTGGTTAACTATATATGTCAATTGACGGAGATACATCGTGTTAGTGGGGTCATCTCACATTCAACAAATTAAGAGAAAAGTAAACATGTTTAGGCAGAATAAAATATAAGCTTTAAGGATCGAATTATGCTTCAAATGGAAAAAACAAATAAAATAAATAAATAAATAAATAAAAGAAGGAAATTGGTGAAGGTTAATATGATTGGACCGCTGGTAGTGTGTCCAACAGGCCAACACGTTTTTAGTCCTTGTCCTTGCATTTAGTGTAAATGTTGCTTTGAAGAGACGTTATAATCGAGTCTATAGTTTGTTTTTTCGGCCCTTATCCTTTGCATTAAGTGATTGCCGATCGGGCTGGTGGACAGGTGTAAGGCAGTGGGCCCAAATATGAGCTATCGGCGCGATACATAATTGATAATTGAGAGGTGTAAGGCAGTGGGCCCAAATATGAGAGAGAGCATGTTCATACACGGACCCACTAATCAAAAAAGCCATGCTTACCTCGTATGAATCTCAGCCTGTAGTAAAACATAGATTAACACTAATTACCGGATAAAACTATACATTGTCCGTCCTCTCAAAACAATTCTAATAGTTAATAGCTTTAAAATATAAATTAAATAATTATATTTATTATATTTTTTAGCTTAAAACTTTAAAAATAATTGATAATTTAATATGATATCAAAACAAAAATTTTAAGTTTAAATTCTGATTTCATATTTCACCTTCAATTTTAATTAAATGTTTACAAGTTAAATCTCACTTATTCACAAGGATTTTGATTTTGAGCCACACACGAGACAAAGTGTTAAAATATAAATAAAATGATTAAAGTTACTCTTTATTATTAAGTTAAGTTTTTGAGTTAATCATGATTTAATTAAGAGAAATGTAGATACAAAAAAGAAAAAGAAAAGTTAAGTGTAAAACACTCATTTTTATTAAAAATACCTTACCTCAATGAGATAGAGCCCAAGAAAATAAAAAAGGAAGAGTATAACTCAAAGCAGCAAAGCTGTTAACGATAATTTCAAACGTTAATGAAAAATAATAAACCATTAATCCATCCCAAATGGAGGTTATGAATAATGATACATGTCACTTAATATTTTATAATATTTATCAAAAAAATATATAATTTTAAATTATCATTGAATCAAATTTAATAGTAATATAAAAATTCATAATAATTTAAAATTATTTTAATTTTAAATGATCACAATAACAACATGGATGGCATTTATTACTATTCATTTATTTATAAATAATTTTTTGGTTAATAAATTCTGATTTCCAAGACTTTTTGAATACGTCTACTATCTCTAAGATGGATTTGGCTTGGGTACTATTTTTTTTTTTAAAAAAAAAAAAATTACAGCTAGATTTAATTCAATTTCTTTTTTTAATGAGAAAGAGTTTGAGTGAAATTAAATATGAATCGTTTACTTTTTTTTTTTTTTAAAGCACATAGGCCAAATCCCTCTAAGACATGCCTAAAGATGTATGTAACCATGCGATTATACCATTAAAAAAAAAAAAAACGATTATATGGGATCGCATTTAGCTGGCCGGACAAAAATTAAGCTATGTAAACAATAAAATGGCAGTGATGGTGATCCAACACAGACACCTTATTTATGAAAAGCAAGCCTCATAAATGTGATGCAAGAAAGTCTTAAATTGAGTGACAATTTCCTCGTACTTTTCCTTGGTTCTTACTTTTTGTACTGAGAAGTAAAGGTTTTTTTTTAAAGTGCGTTCTAATAATTTTTATAATAAAAAGTCAAAAATAATATTTTTGAAGTTTTTTACTAAATAAGTAAATTTTTTATTTGACAAAATTTTTTAAGTACTAAAAATATTTTTTAAATTTTTTAAACTTTTTAATGTAATTTCAAATAAGTTTATCACATTACGTTTGAAAATAAAATTTTTGTTTATAGAAAAAACTTTTTTAAATAATCTTTATTTTCAATCTTAACTCAAAATGCAGATTTAAACTTTTTTAGAGCAAAAAAAGTTTTTTTTAAGTGTGTTTTTAAATTTTTTACAAAACGAACATATTTTTATGAATTAAAAAGCACTTTTTAAATTTTTAACACCATCCAATATTCAAGCACTGAATACTGAAGGAGGGCCAACATGCACTTAAGTATTGACAAGATGATACCAAGGTTTTTATTCCTTTCTTTTTCTTTTATTCTGAAAAATTATCATAGTTAATGTTAAAGTGACTGATTAAATCACTTGACAAAGAACAAAAAAAAAAAGAAAGACTGATTAAATTACATGTTTAAGTACCTGTTGTATTTTAATTATCTTTAATTCTTTCATAATTAATGGCCATGAATCAGTTGTCGTAATCACTGACAACCTCATAAATACATCTAACAACTCCATCATTAATTATTCGTAGGGAAAATTAGTTGGGGAGGGGGCTGGTAATTGTGCTTCAATGGCTACAATAGCCCAAAGAAAATAAACACAGGCCGACCCTAATGCAATGTGGGAAGGAATGGTTTCAACTAAAGGACGAGTTTTTTCCATTTTTAACCCAATTAATAAAAGGAGTGATCAAAAAAACGAGAGGGTAATTTGCATGAAATTCCAAGTACTGTTAATTAATTAATTACCTGCACCGCTAAAAGAGGCCTGCGGAGGCCGTCCAAGTTCAAGACAGCATTGTACGGTATCAACTCCTTCAAAGTGCTGCTGCCCTCGTCGACGGTGAGATCAGCTATCTCGATCCCCTCAGCAATGGCCTCCGCCACCTCGACGCCGTCCATCTCATCGTCATACTCCACCCTGAAGACCCCCTCTTCATCTTTGCCTAGCCTCCCGGCCAGCTGGTAGAAGTCTTCCAAAACCAGGGCAAGCCCTTCTTTTAGTTTTCCCACCATGTCCTCAAAGTCGCTCCCTCTGTAAAAAAGCAACTTTTGGTTGTAGTAGAAAGCCAAGTATGGAAGATCAAATGTTACCAACTGACATTCTCTTTTTCCCAGTTTCTTGTTGGGAGTGACGTGGGTTTTGGCAGTGATTTTCACATTCTTCGCTTCCTGATCCTTTTGCCCAAATTCAGCTGCCATCGTTGATGAAAGAGATAAATTTTGAAGCAAAGAAAAGCTTAATTTAGTTGGGATGGAAGGACAAATGCATGAGTACCTGTGGATACCCGGTCCAAATTATACTTAAATAGGAGATTACATTTGATGCTGTTGACGTGCATTTATGGGTTTCATGTGAGCAGTTGTGAGTTGTGACCCCATTAATGTCTCTCTTTCACTCTCTTCGCCTTGGTAATGGCACGGTTGGGAATCCAGTAATTGCGTACTACTTTTACTGTTCTACCTTGCCTAATTTTTCCAACGGTAAGTGGCCGGGAGTTTGAATTCAGACATGAAAAGCAAATGGAACTAACTAACGGGTGATCTAACATATATATTATATAGGGAATAATAAATTTAAATGATTTAGTTTATATATTCTAATATTTTTTCTCACATATAGGTCAACCTTATTTCAATACATAAAATATTTAATTAAAATACGAGACAAATAACAAAGACAATGTTCAAATTAAAAACTTTAAATTTGATACCATATTTAAATCACTACTTATCTCAAAATGTTAAATTTTTTTTTTAAAAAAAAAAATTATTTAATTTATATTCTAACGTATGTTTTTTTGTTTTGATTGTTTCGATGAAATGCATTAATGCAAGACAGAGGTTTAATATTCGTCAATTTACGTGGATGTGCAAATATTATATGTAATTTGTACATTGTTGAATTTTTTTTTTTTTTTAAAAAAACAAAATACATATCTATCCTCTACTTATTTCTCATCCATCTCGACACATAGATTTTTTCAAATTCACATTGAATTGGTGATATAACTCACCAATCCAATGACGAATTTAAAAATTGAATGGATGAGAAATGAGTAAAAGATAGATGTGTATCATTACTCTTGACAAAAGTTGGGGTGAAGCCTCCATCTATTGCTAGAGTGGAATCAAGATTTTTGGTGTGAGGGGATGAATGTTTTATTTTATTTTTAAGTTGAGGAGACAGACTTATATAAATATAAAAACACATAAATGCATATAATATCTCATTACAGTATAGAGTGAAACTAAATAAATGATGTATTTTAGATCTTTTATGTTAAAAAATATGAGCAAAGCTAGAAAAAGTAATTAAAAGATGGCAAAAATATCATTTTGGGAAACAAATTTAGAAAATATGTATATTCAAAAGAAAAAAAAAAAAACATTTTGGGGGGACATTCATCCCCCAACCCAAGCCTTGGGTCCGCCCCTGGTCTATTGCCTGTCGGGGTGGCCAAATCACAACCATCTCCATTTTTTTAAAAAAAAATATATAATTCAACTTTTTAAATTTTTAATAAATCATATGAGACATATATAACCATTACAAATTGGTTTGACATGCAATACTCTTTTAAAATTAGGGAAAATGTTAGATAAATTATTGGGTAAAGTTATAATTTGAATTCGATTCCTAACTTTTTAAATTTTGATTTTAGTTACATAACTTTTCGCGAAATTTAAAGAAAGTTCTTTTGTCAAAATTAATCAAGTCTGCTTTCAGAATTTGAAAAATTCGTTAATTGATGAGCCAAAACGACACCGTTTAGTGATTTTTTTTTTTTTTACTTTTTTCAAATTTATATTACATTTCTCTAAATTAAAAAATAAAAAAACAAAAGCAAGGGGGTGGCCAGGAGATGGTTCGGCCACTCCCTTTGCCCATTTCTAGGGGTGGCCAAACCACCCCATGACCATTGGGAGTGGTTTGGCCACCCTCTCAATTTTTATTTTTATTTTTATTTTTAAATAAGGGGGTGCTGGAATCACCCCCAAGGCCATTTGGAGGTGGTCAAACTACCTCTAAGGCCATTTAGGGGTGGCTTTAGTCACCCCTTTGCTTTTGTTTTTTAATTTTAATTTTTTAATGGAGAAAAATGTAATATACATTTGAAAAAAGTAATTTTTTTTTCTTCATTAAACAGCATTGTTTTAGATGATTAACTAACAAACTTCTTAAAATCTAACGGTAGACTTGATTAATTTTGACAGAAGTGACTTTTTTAAATTTATTGAAAAATTATGTAGCCAAAATTAACAATTAAAAAATTAAAGATTAAATTTAAATAGCGCTTTTACTCAAAAAAAAAAATCTAATATTTTTTCTTAAAATTATAGAAGAAAGTACCATTTTAATATTTATGGTTAATACAACTACCGTCTGTACACTTTCTTTTTAAAATGGAGGTGGTAATAAAATCGTACCAGAGGAAATAAAGAAGCATTTAACCCTTAATTCAGAAATCTGATAAATATAAAAAGTTGAGACGTAGACAAGTACTCTACGAGAAGCTAGCTAGTACCTAAATTGTTTTTTTGCCACGGAAATTGACAGGCTGGATTTTGCCATTTTGTTATAGTTGGTTTCCCGTCTCTCTCACTCTCACTCTCACTCTCTTTCTCTTTTTCTTTTTATCTTGCTTTACTTGTCTCTCTCTCTCTCTCACTCTCTTCCTGTCTTTGTCCAAAAGACAGACTGGTAGCATATATATATAGGTGTTCCAATTAATATATAATACTCTTTTTTCTTTTTTCCCAACCCCTTCGGTGGCCTCCAAAGTGGGTTGAGATTAATTAAGGAGTCGAGATGAGTGAGCGAAGCTCCAACTCTCATTGACAATGACGCGAACGTACGTAGACCGTTGAATTAGTTGGACCTATCCATTAAAGAACCTTTCTTTTAAGATTATAAATTCCCACCTTTTGAATTCTTAACCTTAATTTCTTCCACAGACTAACTAATTACGCACCAACGTCCTAACCACTAAGTAGGGGTAAATCAAGATAATTGATACCTAGTTCTTTCACCAACTTATGTGGATATAATGACGTGTAAATATGCCTACCAACATCTTTTGTTTCACTTTTATGCGGTAGATAATCTATTTTCAAGACATTTGTTCCCAACTAGTAGGAAAAGTAGGGTTGTCCACCTGATCAATTACTTTGGTTATATTAGGTAGTTAGAATGATTATCCTTTTGAATAGTTTTTATTGAAAATGTAAAGAGTTGAATGAATTAGCATTGTAATAATATTTTTAGTGAATTCAATAGATTTTACTAACTAATTTAACTGAAAACTATTTTTCTTTATTTTAACCATTAACTTTTTTAAAGCACTCATAACAGTCTCAACAAATTAACTATCCACTATCACTATTTTATTTAAATATTATTTTTCAAATATTTCTTTATTCTTTCTCAAACATTTATATTTTTTTTAATGTTTTTCTTTTACTAACCGTCATATTTTTAAATATTTGTCTTATTCTAACGGTTATATTTTAAAAAATTTGTCTTTTTTTCTTTTTTCTTTTTCTAATGGTCATATTTTTAAATTGTTGTCTTATTCTAACGGTCGTATTTTAAAAAAATTTATCTTTTTCCTAAAAAATTGTAACAAAAAACACATTTAGAAGATTCTTTATAATATTATTGTGTGAGTTTTGTCATGGGAGATGAAGGAAGAAGAAAAAGAAAAAATTAATTTTTTAAGATTTGATAAGTAAACAATACTCGTCAAATTTGATGAGCACTGTTCACTCATCAATTTTGTTTGGTTAAATTATTGAGTCCACTAGAAGAGGGTTTTTAAGTTTTTGGTTAAATTTACTCAATAAAGTAGCATTTTGACTATTTTGTTGAGTCCACTAGGAATGCTTTAATAGTTATTTACTCATGCCACAATAATAGCTATTCTAAGGCTAATGCATTCCACTTATTCTATTATTAATAAAGACTATTTTTTTAGAATAGTGATAAGTGTTGAATGTTACACATTCAAACCCCTTAATTTATATATGTTAATATCTTAATTTCATTATAATATGATGTTTTATATTGTTTTTATGTTTTTCCTTATTTTGTAGGTTTTTGAAGAAAATAAGTCAATTATATCAATTCGGGCTTAAAATACATGAACTGTGCAAAGTTGCTGAGCATTTGACATTTGTACACTATTTTATGCATAACTTTTAGCTCAAAACTCGGATTAAGGCAAGGTAAAGTGCGTCTGGAAAGAGAACATCAGAGAGGGAACAAAATAATTTTGGCCAAATTTTTGCATTTATAAGTGCGCTCATCCCATTTCATGGCATTTGATCGTAATCGTGCGCTGGAAAAATTCTGAAGTTGGGTAGAACTGATATGGAAATATAGTATTCGACTCAAACTTGATCTTGGACTTTATAGGGTGCACGAAATTGATTTAGGCGTTGTTCATAAACTCTATAAATACCTCTCCTAAGTCCTTCAAAATAAATACACAAGCTTGAGGAGAATAATCAAATGCTTCAAATAAGATTTTTCTTAGTTTTTCTTTAGTTTCAGTTTTTTTTTCTTTTTTTTTTTTTAATTTTAATTTTTAATAAGGCTGATTTTCATCCCAAATTATGTGTAGCTAATACTTTAGTTAAAGCTCGATTGAACCCTTAATCATATCTCTTTAAGGTTTTAATTTGTCTTGCTACAATTCATATTTTGATGTTTAACTTGATTATGTTCTTTTTTTCTTGAATTCTTCACATGTATGTGTTGATCATCTATGCTTATGTATGGCATATGTTATTTAGGTCAATTTGGATGGACCAAGTTATGAGCCTAATAGAATATAAAAGAAATTCCATCTACAATTTTTTAGATTAATCAACATGAAAAATCGCTTGTACCGATGCTATGCTCTAAGGTTTCATGTGTTTGCTCGATCTTCCCTAGTTTATGCTTTCTTGAAGAACAACTCTAAATAGACTGTCATAGCTAAATCTTTTGAGAAAGAAAAGAATTAGAGTAAATGTCTGCGCAATTCGTTGCTTAGAGAGATTCAATAACTACATGACAGTAAATGTTTTGCCCTTTAAATTGACAAATATTAATATTGTAATATGCTTATAATATATAAGCATCTAATTATTTGCTGTTTAAATTAAATAATAATCTAGCAATGAATAATCGAAGCTCTCATAATACAGCAGTTTGCAGCATCCCGGCCCGTCTCCGCGCTGCGCGAATGTATGTTCTTTACTGTTTTCTTCCATCCCATCATTTTGTCCTTGTCACGATTCACATGATGGCGCATAAAGCTAAGGCCTGGATCCAAATCATGTTGCAATTGATAAATGTTTTTTTTTAAAAAAATACAGTTATTTACAGTTTTCTTCCCATCCCCATCATTTTGTCCTCGTCACAATTCTCATGACTTAGGCATACCCATATCTACTATCGTGTTGCAATTGACAAATGCAGCACCCTCGTGGTTAGGTGCTCTATCCTACAAGAGCCAGGAGTTGAAGGATTTTTTTTTTTTTTTTTAAAAACAATGTTAAGCTTAAGCAAAGGCTAACTGTATGTATAAGATGAAATTATCAATAGGACACTAGCTAAAAATTCAACTTAAGGTGACAATTTACTGTTTTCTCGAGTTAACTTTAGATCGTGTTACAGACATGAGTATCACGATCATATAAATTTATCATACTTGAAATATTTAACCTCAGCCAATTTCTTGTTTTACTCATATCAAATTTACAATTCGTATAAAAAATTATGATCTAAATTCAGCTTCAAACGGACATTACATGTGGGATGTAGGACCGCGAGTGCGCCATCAATAATATCCTTTTCGAAGGAATAGTGACCTGCTAAGTAAGTTTGCATAACCACAGCCTAATCATATTTGTTAGGGACCTCTATTTTTTTTTTTTTTATGTGTGTGTGTGTGGTCATGATCACCATAGGCCAACGTTATTATCTTGTTTTTCTTGAATGAAGCTTTTAGTCGTGAGTTGTGAGTTGTGACTATCGTATATAAGCTTCATCTGGAACATGTGTTTTCCATTCTCCACACAGAAAGAGTAAAAGTTAATTGAGTAACCGTTATAAATTATATTTTTATTTTATATTATTTGGTGATAATTATAACCTACATTTTTGAAATCGATGGGATACTGCTGTGAATAAAAATTATAATAATGTAGTTGGAACAGTCATGTTAAGACTGTGGATAACTGTGAAATAAAAAAGCTAGGATTACTCATTTATTGAACAACCTTTTGCATACACCAAATAACCAACTGCTCCGTTTTACGGGTGAAGGTTTGGTCCCCAGCACCGACATGAGTCAAACTGACCCAGAAATATTAAGCCAGTTGCAACAAAACAATGATCTACTTTTGTACCATGCATATTGAAAGAAATTAAATCTAATCAATATAAATGTTTGTTAATTTATCTCCACGGATACATTGATGGTTTTGGTTAGGCTACTGCCTTAGCTTGAGGTTGACAGGGGTCACGATCTCTTTTACGACAGAGATTCTCTAGCCTTGTTCACGTCATCGAAACACAAAGTACAATGCTCCTCTAGCGTCATCAAGCTGCTGGCTGAAGCTGCAGTCATTCTTCTCCAGCTCGGCCGCGCCCACTTCATCACTCGCTTGAAGCCCGCTCCCCTCCTCCCTCACAACCCAGATCTTAACCATTGAACGCATCGCTGTCTCCAGCTCGTCATTCCACCCCTCGCCCTACAGCCGACTAATTGTGTGACAAATCCCTATTCCAGTATATACAGGGGCCCCTTTCCGAAGCTGCCATCCGAGCTGAGCCGTCTCACACTAGCTAGCTCCTGACTGAAACGCTCAGCTCAACTGAAGCCTGCAATAAGACCCGCATAAGCACTGCTTGTGGCTATGCCCGGGTCTTATAGCGGCTTGCAGTTGAGCTGGTTTGCAAGTCCGGAGTCTAGCTAGGGAGACGGGCTCAGCTCGATGCACGCTTCGAAAAGGGGCTTATATACTGAATAGGGATTTGACCCCCCAATAGTCCCCGGCTAGTAGCGAGGGTGAATGACGAGCTGGAACACATGCCGTGCAATGGTTAAGTTTCTGGGGTTGAGAAGGAGAGAGGGTGCGGCCCTTCAAGCGAGTGATGAAGTGGGCGCGGCAGCTGAGAAAGAATGACTGCAGCTTCAAGCCAGCAGCTTGATGACGCTAGAGGAGCATTTTGTACTTGTGTTTCAATGAACGTGAAAACAGGGGTAGAAATGCTTGTCACGTCCCAAAAGAACGACACAACTCAACAAGTAGCGACGTCACACAATACCACACTCCAGGAGGATAGGAACCATAACCAAACCAATAACAACTTCATGCTGGAAGGAGATACATTAACAAACATCTTATATTCAATTAACACTATAACCACACTCACCATCTCATCCTTCTACATATGCAATAGAAATAACAAAAAAAAGTAGACATTAGTAAATATTGTAATGCAACATGAATAAATATAATTAATCAAATGTCAATATATAATAGATAAGACATAAGATAGAGAAATCTGACAAAACACATATCACAAGATAACAGAGGGACATAATGATAAAATATATGAGATATAAATGACAAAAGATAATATATCAAATAATGAAGAATAATCCTAGCTTATTTTATTAATAAACAGATTAAATCAAGATACTATAAAATGAACTAGTATACAGACATATTAATAATAAAAAAAAAAATTTTATATATATACACACAATAATCCCATCGAAATAATCAAATAATATACTAAATTATCACAAATAATTATAAATAAAATATAGATTTATAACTTACACCTCAATAGACTTTTACTCTTTCGTGTGGAGAATCGGGAAAACATGTTGCCAGAGGAAGCCTATATACGATCAAGCTCGCAACTCACAACTGCACGACCTAAAAGCTTGCATTCAAGAAAAACAAATATATAAGGGTTGGCCTATGGCTATCAATGACCACACACAACACACAATCATATCTCTTTAAGGTTTTAATTTGTCTTGCTACAATTCATATTTTGATGTTTAACTTGATTATTTTCTTTTTTTCTTGAATTCTTCACATGTATGTGTTTGATCATCATATGCTTATGGTATGGATATGTTATTTAGGTCAATTTGGATGACCAAGTTATGAGCCTAATAGAATAATAAAAGAATTCCATTACAATTTTTTAGATTAATCAACATGAAAAATCGTTGTAGATGCTATGCTCTAGGTTTCATGTGTTTGTCGATCTTCATAGTCTTATGCTTTCTTGAAGAACAACTTAATAGATGTCATACTAAATCTTTTGAGAAAGAAAAGAATTAGAGTAAATGTCATGGCTAATTCATTGCTTAGAGAGATTAATAACCTAATGAGTAAATGTTATGCCCTTAAATTGACAAATATTAAATATTGTAATATGATTATAATATTATGCATATATTATTTGTTTTAATTAAATATAATTAGCAATGAATATCGAAGCTTCATATAACGCAGTTTGCAGCATCCCGGCCCGTCTCCGCGCTGCGCGAATGTATGTTCTTTACTGTTTTTCTTCCATCCCATCATTTTGTCCTTGTCACGATTCACATGATGCGCATAAAGCTAAGGCCTGGATCCAAATCATGTTGCAATTGATAAATGTTTTTTTTTAAAAAAAATAAGTTATTTACAGTTTTCCTTCCATCCCATCATTTTGTCCTCGTCACAATTCTCATGACTTAGCATACCCATATCCTAATCGTGTTGCAATTGACAAATGCAGCCTCGCTGGTTAGGTGCTCCCTATCCTAAGAGCCAGGAGTTGAAGGATTTTTTTTTTTTTTTAAAAAAATGTAAGCTTAAGCAAAGGTAAACTGTATGTATAAGATGAAATTATCAATAGGACACTAGCTAAAAATTCAATTAAGGTGACAATTTATGTTTATGAGTTAAATTTAGATCGTGTTAAGACATGAGTATACGATCATATAAATTTATCATAACTTGAAATATTTAACTCACCAATTTCTTGTTTGACTCATATCAAATTTACAATTCGTATAAAAAATTATGAATCTTAAATTCAGCTTCAAACGGACATTACATGTGGGATGTATACCGAGTGCGCATCAATAATACCCTTTTCGAAGGGATAGTGACTGCTAAGTAAAGTTGCATAACCACGCTAATCATATTTGTTAGGGACCTCTTTTTTCCTTTTTTTTTTTATTTTTATTTTTATTTTTTTTATGTGTGTGTGTGTGGTCATGATAGCCATAGGCCAACCTTATTATTTGTTTTTCTTGAATGAAGCTTTTAGTCGTGAGTTGTGAGTTGTGACTATCGTATATAAGCTTCCTCTGGAACATGTTTTCCCATTCTCCACAAAAAGAGTAAAAATTATTGAGTAAGTTATAAATTATATTTTTATCTTATAATTATTTGTGATAATTATAACTAATTTTTGAATCAATGAGATATTTGTGAAATAAAAATTATAATAATAGTTGGAACAGTCATGTTAAGACTGTGGAATAACTGTGAAATAAAAAAGCTTAGGATTACTCATTTATTGAAAACTTTTGCATAACCAAATAATCAATGGCCTCGTTTACGGGTGAAGGTTTGGTCAGACCGACATGCACAAACTGACAGAAATATTAAGCAGTTGCAACAAAACAATGTCTACTTTGTACCATGCATATTGAAAGAAATTAATGTAATAATATAAATGTTTGTAATTACTCCTTCCACGATAATTGATTGGTTTGGTTATAGCCTAGCTTGTAGGTTGACCGGGGTCCACGATCTCTTTTACGACAAGATTTCTAGCCCTGTTCACGTTCATGAAACACAAGTACAAATGCTCCTCTAGCTCATCAAGCTGCTGGCTGAAGCTGCAGTCATTCTTCTTCAGCTGGCGCGCCACTTCATCACTCGCTTGAAGCCGCCCCTCTCTCCTCTCAACCCAGAACTTAACCATTGCACGCATGTGTTCCAGCTCGTCATTCACCCTCGCTACTAGCCGACTAATTGTGTCCAAATCCCTATTCAGTATATAAGCCCCTTTCGCAGCTGCATCGAGCTGAGCCGTCTCCCTAGCTAGACTCCTGACTGAAACCAGCTCAACTGAAGCCGCTATAAGACCCGGCATAGCCACAAGCAGTGCTATCGCATGAGCCGCCACGAATACAGTTAGTGAGACCGTCAACGCTACTAGAAAAATAGCCGAGCCACGTTTTAATCTATTCGCCAGACGAAGCTTGGTTCGAGTCTTGTCACGGACTGACTCCAGCTGTTTTAGCAATCCGGAGCAACTGGCTTGAACAGCCCGAAACCGAGTCGTCGAGGAAGCGGTGGAGACAAACGGATTGACGAAATTGGCTAAGTTTGTTGCGTCGAGAGACTGAAGGGTGGTTTTAATAGAGCGATGCACGACACGTGTACGGTCAATATCTTTTAAAAGAAGGCCGCATAAGAGGGAAGCATTGGCGGTTTGGGTAAAATAGTCGAAGAGGATAGATTGGTATATGGGTCGAATACGGGACAAGGCAAGGATACGGGTAGCTGTGGGTTGGTCCGGATCCAAGAGGTGCTCCACAAAGAGCCGGTAGGATGGGAGCCGATTGGCAGTAGTTGGAATGCTACATGTCGTAGAATCGGCATGGGAAAGTGCGATGACACGCGTCCAAAACTCAACGTAGGATTCGGTACGGAAGGCATTGGCATACTCCTCACGGACGTCCACGCCGGTTGGGAGGTTATGGTGGTCAGAAGCAGTGTTAGTCCCAGGCGCTGCTGCATTTTTACAAAACAACAAACATTTATTAATTAAACATTAATTTATAATGATATAAATTGATCATATTGATTCATGATTCATCCCGTACGTGTTTGATGTTAGGAGAAAGAGTAGTGTTCCCATATTATTTTAATCTAAAGACTTATACTCTTTTGTATTTAGATCCAGTATTATATGATAATTAAACTACTCATTATTATGTTTTATTACTTGTGAAAATCCAACATTTGTTTATCCAATAAAAAAAAGAATCAAATTTGTTATTTCTTGAGGTTTTAAGGTGTACGTTTGAGACGATGGTAATTAAAAAATGTCTCATTTTATTTTATTTTTGAGTAATAAAAGTATGAATATATGATTTGATTTGGTAAGTACGTAGTAGACTAGTAGTAGAAAGCAATTAATTAAACAGTTTATATGGGAATATTGGACCACATGCGGGCCTTAATTAATGCTAGCTTCTTGCAGATCGATCTAGCCCTAATTATTTCTTCGTATCATCGTACTCGTGAATTTCATTGTTTACATTTATAATGAGCAATCGGATTGGCCCAATTCTTATTATTATCGAACTATCTTGATAATTTCGTTTTCATTTTTACAAAAAAATCGATCCACAACCATTCGCTATTACTTCAATTATGGCTTGTCGCTTTTGCCTCTCATTTTTGTATGTTGTATTTTTCTTATCACTTTCCTATGGTTTATTTTGATACCAAAACTATTCTGGTGGTCATGGACCATCAAAAACTAGGGTGTTTTTTTTTTTTTAAAAAAAAAATTTTGATACCAAAACTAGGGTGTTTTTTTTTCTTCTTTCAAAACCATCATTATTTTTGGTGGTCCATGACCACCTAATTCTGAACCTCACAGGAAAAATTTCCCTTGCATGTCATTTAATAAAGCACAACAGGAAACTAATTTAATAAAATGGGTGAATCAATTAATGCTTACCAGTGCAACAAACAAAGTTTCTGATGCGAGCACTAATTCTTTTCCTCATACCGGCCGCCTTGTCGATTGCAAAGTTCAAAACTACAGACAATACCTAAAAAAAAATTATTGGGTCCTAGCTATATATAGAGTAGAGAAAAAAAAAATAAAGTATAAAAAAAGAAGAAGAGTAGGATGATGTATAAACTGAAAATACCAACCAGTCTAGCAGTAGGGCTGAAAAGGACTCAGTGTTGTGCTTCAATTCTTCTTAGGGGTGGCTGGGGAAGAAATGAAAGGGAAGAAAGGTGGGTGTTTTTATAGAGCATAAACATTTATGTTTTGGCTTTGCTTGCAAGGGAAATGGATGTGCTTCTAAACCTGATATTGTAGTGCACGTGAAGGCTTATCTACTATTGGATGCTTTAATTAGGAAATTGTACGAGTTTCTCCCATCTTTAGCAATACCAGAGACTTTTATTATTATTATTATTATTATTATTTTGTGGCTCCGAGTTAAATAGGCGATGGAAGCAATAGAAGTTGGGGATGTTGCAACTTCAAAAACAAGTTGTATATGAAAGAAGATTTTTTATTTTTTTTTTAAAAAAAAATTAGGAAAAAAAAAAGTTTTATATGAAAGAAGATGCTGACGTATGGCACTGCAATCATAGACCCCAGAAAAAAAAAAGAACAAAACGAAATAAACATTAATTCTGCGATAGAGTAGAGTAGAAACTAGAAAGTAGAAACCGCACGAAGCATTGCCAAAGTCTAAGTGGGCCTTGGCGGCCTTCCACACGTTAAACTCCAATGAAACAAAGCCCAGATTAATTTCCCTAAACCAATATGAAATAAAGCATAAATCCTGAGCAACCCAATCCTCCTCGGTTTATGTCCAAAATTTATGGGTTTTTATTGTTGTGGATGATCCCAACAAGCTTCTCGCATGCTGCGTGCTTTATCAATATAATTGCAGCTATTTGACAATTTTTTATTTATTTTTTTGCTTTTTTAGTTGACAAAATGCAAGCTGACGATTTTCTTTAACTTTCGGCGGATTAGCTTTTTGCAATGGTCCATTATGCCTTTTCCATGCCTTTTATCCTTCCATCAAGTTGATAATGTTGTTGTAATTTTCGTCATCTAGTGAAGTAAAGAAATAGGACTTTGACTATTATTAAGCAAACGTAAGTATTCTATGTCATGCGCTAATTTCAGATCATATGATAAATCAAGGTTTTTTCTGGTTATCATATTTTCAAGCAGTTTTTCTGCAGGTTGCTCGATTTGATCTGAACTTTGAGCGTAATCAATTGTGCTAAACAACTAGCTTATAGATATTAATATTTGAGCAAGAATCCATGAATCCAAAACGAGGAGAATGGATTATAGAAGCCAAAAAAGCTCCAAACGAGCACCTAAACAAGGTGTATGTTGTGTTAGTAGATGATGCTAATTTTATCCTATCCAAGCTAGAATTATGCAATATCTATCATTTTGAAGAATATGTTAAGACTTTTCGTAAATACTATTTTTTGAAAAACCCACCATAAAATGAGTATTGGCTGGGCCAGTTCTTCAACAAACTCTCAAGCCCATTGGATTAAATGTATCCAGAATTTCTTAAGAAGATACACAAAACACATGACTTTAGACAAAAATAAACTTTGTTCCAAGACAAATAACACATCAATGTTTATTAGTTAAAGCTAAAAACCAAGTAAAAGACCAAATTAGTAACTCTCGTTATACACATGTTACATACAGAACGTAAGTATGAGAACAATCTAACTAATTGACGTAGCAGAAGCTATAAATGTGATCGAGAAAACTGTATTTCTGATACACAAATCAACATATACTTTGATAGAAAAAATTGAATTGTTATTGATAGTAAAAAAAAAAAAAAAAAAAGATTTCTCAATACAATTAATTTGTACAATAACTATGCAAATACTTATTGGCTACGTCAATCTAAAGATGGAAGTCTTCTAAAGGGAAATTTAAGGAACTATGGGAAGTGATCATGTTGGAGATCCTCATCATCAATTAATCACTCATGTCTTTCTTGGACCAAATATTTGATTTGGCTCATTAATGTGCCAATTGTTATGATCCAAAATAGTCAATTTTGACGGCATGTCATAAGTCAAATAATTAATTTTACCAGTAAAGTCCTCACTCATGCATGCTTATAAACCAACTAATCAATCTTATTGGCACTAAAAGTCCTATTGATAAATCACCTCAAGTCATCGACCCCATTGGTAATGTTAAATGTATGATGCATTTTGCTTTTATACTTCTACTGCTAGAGATTGGCTTACATCATGCTCACTTGGTGCTGACGGTATGGGATGTCCGGCTGAAAGCCCTTTATTCGTCGGAACTTATTGTTTGGTTCTAATGGTAAAGCCTTTTTGTCCTAGGTTGCTAACAACTTGTTAGTAAAACTATTTGTCCAACAATAAGATTGTTCCTGAATAAGTTCACTCATTAGCAACCCTGACAGCAAGACAAGCCTCTCGATAAAACCTTCAGAGGGTTCTAATGGTCTTCACACGAGACACAACGTGCTCCTTGTTTGCTTTCAAGAAAGTTGGGGTCCTTGTCCTACATCAGTAATATATGTGCTAGTGTAAATAGTATTAGTGGTAGTATTCAATCATGGTTTAAAAAACTAGGAAACAAAAAAAAATTTAATCACAATTATTTTGAGTCTTAATGTCTATAGAAATTATAGTAGATAAAATAGAAAATAATATAAAACAAGTAAATTTAATAATTGATTTGGATCTCAAACGAAACAAGAGACTAGTTAAACGAAACTTTGAAGGAATAAAACAATAAAATAATGATGCGTACGTATTAATAGTTGCTTGCAGCTTGCGGTATGAATGATTCTATTTTCAAATTCCTCAAAACGTGCACTACACTCCTTTAATTCATTAACTTGTTGTTTCTTTTGCAACTCATATCACAAATTTAATAATTTATTATTGTTGGTAAAAAAAAATCTTCGATGCCCCAATCCAAAAGAAATATTGCAAGTAATAGTTCGACCCTTGACAATTTGCCATCAATATTTTAGCTTATACGCCATGACTGTGAGTACCAATTACACCCATTTGCATTAAAATTGTTAACTTTATCTTGTGATACCAAAATGCGTAAAGGTGATGATTTTAGGCAATGAAGATACGATTCCAGCTTCATGAATAAGATATATTCTATTAATCTAATATTCTCTCCAACATCTTTTAGTTCACTGAACTTAGTATGGTTTCAAAGTATTAAAGAAGGAAATAATACACTGATTCTCAAGTAGTAGTAAATACTTGCACCAAACATTTATCAAGGGAGGTATGCTTTTATTTAGGGAATACAAATCTTGCTGTCCCAACTGCAATGTGATAATGCAAGTCTTTGTTTGGATAAATGAATTTTATAAGAGCTCTTTTATATTTACTGCATGATTAGTAGCCATTCAATTATTCAAACAACAAATTACCAAAAATTTGAAACCAATTTAGGGAGGGGCAATCCGAGTAAATTAAGAAGTATCCAAACACCAATTGATTGGGTGCTACACGAAGGCAGCATATCCGAGCATTATTCCATCTTTTTCGAAAAAGGTGTTCCCCACAAGGCAAGTAGATGTTTTATTAATCCCGCTCATGGCATCTTCTTTCTTTCTTTCTTCACATTACAACAAACAACAAGTGACAATGTGTCATAAATTAAAATTAAAATTAAAATTAAATTAAAAACGTGCGATTCCGAGTATTGTACCGAGTCTTGCACACTCTCAAAGACGTTATAGCGACACCTGCGTTCTCACCTTCTCCTAAAAAGTTGTATAATGCGGACGTGACATTATTTAATGTTTCAATCTTATTTAGATAAAGAAAAGCTCATAGAAAATGCGAGCTGGATGACGTAAATAAGGATGCTTCTCTCTCACCCACTCTTCTTTCTTTCTTTCTTTTTGTTTTTTTTGTTTTTTTGTTTTTTGTTTTTCCTGTGACCCTTCCGGCTCCCCGTCACTGAAAAAGATAATCGGAAATTTTAGAAATTAAACGACATTAAAGAGAAAGCGCCCCACACAGCACATTCCAGTGACTCCAGTTTCTAGTAGTCATCGTCGTCGTAGCCACCGTCGTCATCCTCAACCTTTTCGGCCGCCTCGTCAGAGATTTTGTCCTCCACGTATTCAATTCCTTCCCCTATTGCCAGCCCACCCAACACCCCTGCCACCGCCCCCACAGCCAATCCCGTTCCCAACCCAAACTTACTGCTCTTTTTCTTCTCCTCCTGCCCGTAACTCGGCTGACCGTACGGGGCCTGCCCGTAACTCGGTTGTCCGTACGGAGCCTGCCCGTAATTCTGTTGTCCGTACGGTTCTGGTGCCGGCGCCGGAGCCTGTGCCGGTGTACTGTACCCGCTGTAGGGGTACCCAGCCGGTGGGGCCGCAGAATAGTAAGGATCGCGCGGTGGTGCGGCGTATGGGTTACCATAGGTTGGCGGCGGAGGAGCGTATTCTACGGATCGGGAAGCCGATGAAGGTGGGACCCCGTAAGGCGGTGCGTAGTAGGGGTCCGGCGCACGGTATCGTGGCTGTCGGATTTCAACCTTAACCTCAACCTTGCCGTGGGGCCTACCGGAGGGTCGCTTGAGCTGTAAGGTCCGCTGGGCGCGCTGGCCGAAGCCCACGTCGTCGAGGACGTCGGTCAGCTTGAGGCGCGCCGAGCCGATAAGCGCCTTGGTGCCTTCGTCGGAGCCGGCGTGGACGATGTCGATGTAGAGGGAGGAGTAGTCGTCGACGGCGCCAGGCAAGGGGATGACCAGGGTCTCGTCCCAGTGGGGGCTCGTGTCGCTCTCCTCGTCGACCTTGGTGGAGCTCTTGTTCTTGGGGTCCACCCAAACGACGGCGTAGGGCCTGGTGGGGCCGTGGCGCCAGTTCACGTTCTTGAGGTCCCTGGCCGATGAGATCTTCACCTCCACTTCGTAGCGAGATGCCATTTTGATTTTTGAAGCGCAATGTTGCGTTTCAATTCCGCTCAGGGGTTTTTATAGGGTTCCCAACACGACAATGTCTCCCGTTACCAGGATGAACATTTTGTTTTGTCAAAGTACCCAATTACCCTTGCTCTTTATGATTTATATTTTATAAAAAGAAATTGGCCGGCAAATGGCAGGCGATTGGATGAAAGGGTATTTTGGACAAAGGAAGTTACGATATGGTTATCATACCTAGGCAGTTAATGCTTGGGGTGGGGATTAAGTAGGACAAGCGAATTCTTAACCACTAAGCAATTTTTGAGGTAGTTTTTAAAAGCTTTATCTTCATTACCGTGTTGTATGGCTTTGATAAATTTGTTATCAATTGGTTTGTAAGAAATTTTTATAAATTAGTCTTTAAAATTGATATGTATTTTTTAAGCATGTAAAGAATTTATATTTTTTTGTTAATATAATTTAAAAAAATACATAAAAAAGTAAATGCTATTAAAAAAAAATATGTACTCCTCACATATTAAGATACATATCATTTTAAAAAGCTGATTTCTAAGAATTTTCACAAATAAACTTGTAAAAAATTTTTGCCTGGTTAATAATAATAGTTCCTTAACGGAAAAAGATCATCTTCGTTTCATATCATGTTTAGGTAAGGGGTTTGTTAGGCACCTTTTGATTAAGGTGGGCTTAAATTGATTAAAAAAAAAAAATTCTTGAAGAACCCTAGAAAGACCTCTAAAAGGTACACAAACATTTTCTTTTTAAGTAATGGTATTTGATAAATATGTGATATATCATTCAATTTTTAAAATAATATAAAATTATTTACATTATTAAATTTAACTATGAAACGTTTCCTCGATTAGTTACCTGGCTTTGTTAATAAAGTCACACAATGGATCTATACCGTCAATTGAGGGGGCGTGCTTATTTGAGGAAGGCATGAGTACACTCTTCCATGAGTCAAACGGCTCTCTTTATTATTTAATAGAGTATAATAGTAATATAGTATTACTTTATATGCTTTCACACGGACCAAACTATATCGACATCAATCATCCCATGTGACTCCCTCTACCAGTCAACAATATTAAAGAACGTGCATTTACACCGTAATTAAACTTGGATTATTGATCCTCATCTGATCATCAATTATTATTTTAATGGATCTTAAAACTTAAACCCCCCCACATGACGAGAAACGGGATACCTAAACTCATGACTCGAGTATTAAGTAGTGACACAAATTATTGGAAGATAACAACTGCAAGTTGATAATAGATGAGATGCAGCCGGCAGGATGAATATGTTAATTTCAAAGGAGAGAGAGATCAATATGTTAAAAAAGAAGATTAATTTCATTTCTAATTATGGTCTTAAAAAGATGCCATGAAAATCATCTAAAAAAAACAAACAAACAATACTGGATGTCAATTTTTTTTCTCTAATCGATCGGTGTAGCTAGCTAGCCCATACCCAGATGCCATATGTCCCACCCAAAGAACCTTCCCTTAAATTAATTCACAAAAGAATAGATCAGACTAATAAGAACTGTAACTTACAAACATGATCACGACTTTAGTTTTGTAGAAAAACTAAGCCGGCATTTGAAAATTAAAAAAAGAAAAGAAACACCGCCAAGAATAATTATATATAAATTAAGCAAACCAAACTGAGGTTTCCATTATAAAAACCACGTTTCACACTTAAAAAAGGCCAAGGGTACGTAGGACCTTAGCTAGACAACAATAAACATTTAACGCAAAAGTAAAAGAGCAGCAGATCCCTGACAACATTCATTAAAAAAAAAACACCGTTGACATAAAATTAAGCTTAAACGACTGTGTGCAAACCAGGCATATGTAATAAAATATCCCCTCAGATTTCATAGAGAAGCTTCTGGCCTACCCTGTAAGAGGCATAGGCATCGATGCATGCATACTCAACTTGATTCTCATTAAGCACCCTTGCCTCCCAGTTACTCATGCAAACGTGCTTAGGCTTCTTCATAGAAAGACCAGAAACTTCCAAAGCCAGATCCTTCAAGCCAGGCCTACGAAACCGGCCTGGCCATTGTCTCTTTGCCAGCTCACGGATGTCGGCGCTCTTGTTACTTTCGACCCCATATTCATCTTTGAGCTTGGTTATATCATCACCAACCTCAATCCCAACAAAAGTGAAGTTGGGGTCCATCATAAAGCTCTTCAGGGACTGCGGGATGTAGTCCGTGTAGAAGAGTTGAACAATGAGGCACTTTTCATCAATGCAAAGTTGCAGGGTGGCAGACTTGTTACTCATCGATCTGATTGGATGAGGCCTCCATTCTATGTCTAACCCAACCGCAGTGGGCCTTCCATCGTACATTGAAAGGATTTCGTGAACCCATTCATCAATGGTGTTGGCTTTGTCGGTGACTGTTGTTTGGATGGTTTTTCCAGCAAAGTAGACAGAGTATTTGGAGGTGGCAGGGTTGAAAGTTATGGTGGGGTTTCTGTTAAATGAAAACATGGCTACTAATTTCTTACTCAGATAATTAAAATTAACCGTATGGTTTGGGTATTTATAGCGGTTCAAATCAAATGAAAAAACTTTTGCTTTTCTTTATCGAATATGGTCTTAAGCGTTCCAACTTCTTTCCATCGCATCACTACATTCTTTTCTGAAGCCTCAATTTGAAGTTTGTTCAATGAACTAATGACATTGCTTTTGTGTGCCTCGCAATAAGTGTTGCAAAGTGTGCTTTAAGTACAACATATGGGGAAAAGATATGCTTGCATGTGTACTGCCTCTGATGGAATCGCGAACTTTGTGAGATTAGACTAAAGTCTAAAGACTTGCTCCCTTCCCAAGTTTTCAAGATGATCCCAATCGTTTAGAGAAAGGAAAGGTTAACTACATTTATTCGTCTCTATCTACTATCTTTTTAGGATCCGGCTAAAACTACAGCACATCTAGCTGCTGTAGAAAAATAGAGGCTTGGAAAAACAAAAGAAAAAGCTCTTCTCTCTCTGTCTCTCACACACATTTTCTTTCTCCAATGTGATTTCAACATGTAGTCTCTTATTGCATCCTTTGAAAAGTTGTTTTTGGTCCTCTCTCTTGCTTGGTTTTTCTCTCTTAGTCTTAGGTAAACAAAACCAAGAAAGACTCTGTTTTGCTTCTTTTCCAAAACCAGTAAAAAATTCTATACGTTATACTGAAAACAACCTCATTGTCTCCTCCATGCAGCTCAGAGG
Organism: Betula pendula; assembly: GCA_900184695.1. Taxonomy (NCBI): domain Eukaryota; kingdom Viridiplantae; phylum Streptophyta; class Magnoliopsida; order Fagales; family Betulaceae; genus Betula; species Betula pendula. The sequence goes on from FXXK01000299.1 coordinate 149,658, forward strand.
AATCATTAGTCTTTCACACTGCAATAATTTTGTTACAAAATGTATTGTAATAGATATGAACAAATAATCAATTTCCATGGTTATCTTCAACCAGGTACACAGTAACTAACATATTGATCGATGAGTAAGACACAATTTTGCATCCTATGCTTAAAACTATGACGTTAATGGCAGTTATATATGTGTTTGATGTGGCAGAAGCATCCGCTGGCTGGGCTTCTTCTTATGCGGAACTGGCAATCCCATTGATGACTGCTGGAGATGGCAAACAACACACTTACTAATTTTTATAATTTTATAATTTATTTATTTATTTTTAAAGTAAAACAACACACTTTGAGTTAAGTTAAATATTATTGTTTTTAACGTGTCATCAAATGTCATTCCTTCAGTCTATCATTAAAAAATTGCAATGTTCCTTTTCGGTTACTCAAATACCATCTATATATTTGATAAAAAAAAAAAAAGAATTTTTTTCTAAGGAAAAAAAAAATCATCTTATGAAACGTATTTTCATTATTTTAAATCACGGAATGATGACATTGCAACCCAATAGTAAATTGAAAAAAACATTAAAAAAAATAGTAAATAAGAGGAGAGAAATGCAGTTTTCCTGAAAGAAACCAGGGAAAAAGGTAAAAAGCTGAATTTAAATTTTTAGAGCACTTCCAAAAGCTTTTCTTAAATGAAAAAGATGCGAGAGACTGAAAACGATAGCAAATTAGGCAGACATGAATCACAACCACGGTTGGTTAATACAGTATGGGAGGAACCATGCACGTTTGAGAACTGAAATAGGTCTAGACATACAAATGCATTTTAATTGTACTCTTGGTTCAATGAAACTAAAATAACTCTAACGTTAATCCAAATAGTATTTTAGTTTAAGATCGGAGCTTAGGAATTCGGATTATTGAATGGGTATCATTTTTTTTTTCTTCTTAATTTTCATTGTTTCCATGGGATATTTCTAGGCTTGGATACTAGCTTATTAGCCAAGTCAAGCAAAGTAGTGCATGGGTTGTCCAAGTTTGCTTGAGCAAAAGTAAATTTAGAGAAATATCGATTTTCTCAATTTAAGAAATAATTATTTTTTCATAACAATGAGAATAGTTATTTTCAAGGCTAATTCATTCAACTTCTTCCATTTTTAATAAAGGCTATTCTAAAAAATAGTCATTCTGTGTATCAAACATAACCTATGTCCCAAGCTGGTTTTTAAAGGTTTGGCTGAGTTGTTTTTTGTTTACCGACTCATATCATTAAGGCGAAAGCCATCACTTTCCTGATATNTAGCTTTGCAAATTATAAACGAATATTATACTGATTAAATGTATCAAATTGCAGGTCCAAATCGTGCATTTGGTGATCTTATTGCTGCATCTGGAATCACAGATGAAATGCTGCTGGACAGTTTGATTGCCTTGAAGGACTTTGAAGGGATTGAGGGATTGCCGCCTCTAAGTGAAATAGAGGAAATTCGGTATGATAAAAATACGAGAAAAAACACGAGCAGACATAGAGCGCCAGAAATAGGAGGAGGTTTCTAAAGCAAGAGTGAGACTGAGACAAGTAGATCAGAAGGGAAGAGGCTACGGAACAGGGAAGGAAATGCAGCATAGCCCGTGTCTGGATTCAACCTGGTGAAGGAAAATTCCTTGTTAATGATAAACAATTTGCTGTCTGTTGATGCAGTTTCCGGTATGGTGACATGTGCATTCGTTGAGTTTCTTTGATATCTGCAAAACAATAAACATAAACAAAGGGGCTTGCCGGGGGTACCGGCTGATCCCACTCCGATGCCTAAGTCAGTATCTGAGAGATTGATTCTTTAGAAAATAAGAGCGCAGAGATTTCAGTTCTTTGATACCTGATAGTATGGGCCTATTTATAGGCTAGGAGTTTGTTCAGCTTAGACATCTTCTTATCTGAGTCTGAATAGAATTCTCTTATATGAATCTGAATAGAACTGTAAGTAGGAATCCGATTAGGACTCTAGGAATCCGAGTAAGATTCTTATCCCCAAGTAGATGGGATAAGAGTTTATCTAGGATTATCCAAGACTAAAGGTAATTGCAATAATATTCATTTTGGAAATGACTCTTCTTCCTCTTATCCTTCTTATCACATCTGAATAAGGATGTATCTTTATGGACCTGTGCACATCGTTGTTGGTTATTCTCATGTATAATGTTAATATCGATAATAACTTCCTTCTAGGATTAGGCTTCTTGAATTGACTGAGACTGAACTGAGGCTGAGGCTGGCTGAGACTGAAACTGAAAGGCCCAATGGTTTTAATCAGCCCACCAATAGAATTTATATAGATGGGCTTGGATTGAGGAAATATTTCCCAACAGTTACCCCCAATTCCTTTATCCGAGATGTCACTCGGTTATTAGGAATTAGTTCACCTGTCTTCTTTTCCGGTATATCGGTTTTTACTCTTATAATCATCACGGATCCTATCCAGTCACGCCACGTATCGGATTCTTGCACAGTCTTCCTTTGTTGAGTCTTGTCAAGTCTCTTGCCGATGCTCGTTATGACTGGACAGTTGTATTATCACTTACAAAACAATAGGATTCTGTAATACCTGGCTTCAGCGTCAGGTGATCGTTTTTTAGAGTAGTCGGTCTCGGCAAAAAGCAGTTATCTCGGTAACTGGGAAGATTTAACTGAGAACTTCCGATTTGGAATCTGACTCCTCAGTTAATCTTGACGTTAACTGAAGAAGTTTGGAATCTGACTCCCTTTTCTGCTTGGTATTAAAGACCTAGTTGGACTTGTGACTTTCACTGGAGTTTTGAGAGCTTCAGGACAATAACTTTGAATCCTTCCATCTTTGAAGGTCGATCTGAAGGACGTATTGACCGGCTATCTCCCTCCCTCCAGAGCAGGCTACTGAGGAACTTCTTGTCATTGGGAGAAATTTGATTTCCGTGGACGTTTTTCGGGTGGACTGGTATGAGACAGGGCAGACGGTATTCTCAGATGGACCTGTTCGTTCTTCCTTCTGTTCCTTTAGATGATTCTGACTCTGACTCGGATGACTATGCTCCTGATGCTTAATTCTTGAAAGTAGTTTTTGCAACTTTTGTAGCTGAGAGTTGAGTCTGAGAGCATTTAATTCATCATTTGATCCTTTGAATCTGGATTGGAATACCTTCTCAGTTAGCTATCCAGGTAACTGAGAGGATTTGACAGGCGTCTCAGTTAGCTATTTAGGTAACTGAGTCTCAGTTAGCTATTCAGGTAACTGAGAAAATTTGACAGGCGTCTCAGTTAGCTATTCAGGTAACTGAGTCTCAGTTAGCTATCCAGGTAACTGAGAAATTTTGACAGAGGTCTCAGTTACCTATCCAGATAACTGAGTCTCAGCTAGGGCTGGCAAAACGGGTTGGCGAGTCGGGTTCGGGTCAACCCGCTTGACCCGCCAACCCGTTAACATATACCCGAACACGACCCGTTTATTAAACGGGTCGATTCGTG